>CM031242.1:1015970654-1016260018 GCA_018340775.1 Taxus wallichiana var. yunnanensis
GCGAAGGCCTAGGGTCATGTGCTCTATAATGCGGATGGGTTCCACCATCACCGCCCTCAATCCCGCTGTAATGCGGTCCAATCTAGCACTTGAGAAGGATAAAAAGGAATATCTCCTAAGAACGGAAACATGAAACACATCATGGATGTGAGACAAGCTAGGTGGCAACGCCAGACGATAGGCCAAGGGACCGATGCGCTCTAAGATCCCAAATGGACCTACAAACCTAGGAGAAAGCTTAGAACCTTTTCCATAACGGATAGGGATCTTATGTGGTTTGACATGAGGAAACACCTTCGTGCCCACCTCAAAACTACAATCTATCCTATGCTGGTCTGCATACTTCTTTTTCCTGTCATGCGCCTCCTACAATCTCTATCTGATCAAGGTAACCTACTGCTCGATATCCTACAATAATTTTGGCCCAAGAGAAACCCTGTCCTCTAACCTGTCCTAACTAAGAGGTTTCCTGCACTCTCTTCCATATAATGCATAAAAAGGAACCATGCTTATCGAACTCTGGAAACTATTATTGTAGGAAAACTCCACCAAATACAAGTACTCCTCCCATCTCGACTGGTGATCCATAACGTACATCCTAAGCACGTCCTTAAGGATTTGATTCACCCACTCAGTCTGTCCATCTGTCTAAGGGTGATATGCCATGCTGAAATTGATCCTCATCCCAAGAGCATGCTGCATGATGGTCTAGAAGTGGGAAGTGTACAAAGGATCACGGTTGGAAATGATCTTCCACAGAATCCCATATAATCTGACAATCTCATCAAAATATACTCATGCCACCTTTGTTGTATAGGTGGTCTTCATCGGAGAAAAATGAGCTACTTTCGTCAACTTATCCACTTTGTGACCATGATGGCGTCATGGTGGTATCTCGATGTCGTAACCCAATGATGAAGTCCATGGAAATTGTGTCCCACTTCCACTGGGTATGGCGTGAGGAAAGAGAAGGCCAACCGGATGCGATGCTTGACCTTAACCCTATGACACTCTAAACAATGTGATACAAATAGAGCCACGTCTCTCTGAAGTCCTCTCAAATGGTACAATTGTCTCAATGTGGCGTGCATCTTCTTCACCCTCGGATGGGCTGAATAGGGTGCACGATGAGCCTCTGTCAAAATGTCTTGTCTCAAGCCTCCATCTCTAGGAACATAAATTAGATCTCTGTCTCGAGAAGACCATCTCGCCTTTAATTAAAATCCATCAAATCTCCCCTCAAGGGGTATCTGAGACTCAATCTCCACTCTGGCTGCAAGGTAGAAACTGTCATGAGGAAGCTACTACAAAATATTGCTCCACAAATCTGTACCCACTGAAGTAGCCATAGCCATGTGTCTCCATCTTCTCAAAGTTTCTATAACCACATTCACCTTCCCCTTTAGATTTTCTATCTCCATGTCATACTCACAAAGAAACTCCATCTAATGCTTTGGCGACAAGCGTTGAGATTGGGCTGCGTGAAGAGGTGGCGAAGACTCAAGTGATCATCCCGAGTGTAAATCTCCACCAAGAAAAAATTTCTCTCCACCGCACTAAGGCGTGCACAATTGATGCAAGCTCAAGATCATGAGTTGGATAATTGAGCTCATAATATATGAGTTTTCAAGACTCAAAAGTAACTACTCGCCCTTCTACATCAACAAACCTCCTACTCCCGCCAAAGAAGCATGCCAGTGCAAATGTAGAACTCCCCCGAGGATTTGGCATTGCAATAATAGGTGTTTTTTGTGAGGCATTCCTTCAGAGTATCAAGGCCTGCTCACATCTATCTGACCGAACAAACTTATTCCCTTTCCATTGAAGGGAAGTGATGGGGTGTGTAATCCAAGAGAAGTCCTTGACAAATCTCCTGTAATATCCTCGCTAAACCCATGAAGCCGCGCACCTCAATCACACTAGTGGGTGCTTTGGCAGTCCATGATGGCTTGAATATTGGAAGGATTGACTACAATACCTTCCCAGAAATGATGTGGCCCAAATATCGCACCTCTATTTGAAAGAGAGCACACTTCCCAAGTTCCGTAAAGATGTTGCTCACGAAAAACCGAAGAACCTGGTGAAGGTTCTCCTTTTACTCCTCATGCGTACGTGAGTAAATCAAAATGTCATCAAGTAAGATGAGCACAAAGCGATCCAAAAATGTCCTGAACACCCCATTCATCAAGCTCATAAACACTACGGGGGCATTCGTCAAACCGAAAGGTACCATTGTGAACTCGTAGTGGCCATATCTCGCATACGGAAGGCGTCTTATGAATATCTACCTCCATGATCATGAGTTGATAATACCCTGACTTAAGATCTATCTTGGTGAAAAATGTGGCCCCTTCATCTAATCAAATAAATCATCAATGCGTGGAAGGGGGTAACGATTCTTGATCATTACTTTGTTCAACCGATTGGTGTAATCAATAGAAAATCGTAGAGATCCATCCTTCTTCTTCACGAAGATCAGGTGCAACCTGAAGGGGATACACTAGGACAGATTAGGCCCTTCTCCGTAAGTCTCTCAAGCTGCAACTTGAGCTCACATAGCTCAAGGGTAGTCATCCGATAAGGTGCTCGTGAGATAGGTTTTGCACCTGGAATCGATCTATGTTAAAATCTATCTCACGTGGGGGAGGTAACCCTAGTAGCTCCCCTAGAAAAACATTAACAAACTCTCTCAAAATGTGATGGTCATCAAGGGATGGTCCACTAGACTCATCCTCAGATTTGTCACTAACCGTAACAACATACATTTGACAACCCCTGTTGCACACACACCGCTTAAGCTGCATAATGAGAGATGGTGCAAATAGAAATGGGCCTCCTAACCCCTACTATCACTGACTCCACTCCTAGATCATCTGTACAAGCAATAGTCTTATGGTAACATTCCACTCTAGCTTTGTGTGTAGACAACCAGTCCATGCCTAAGATGACACCATAAGAACCCAATGGAAGGATTCAAAGATCCGAGGTAGTGGTGAAGGGTCCTAAATCCACTACACACTCCTTAACTAAGGAGTCTACATAAATTTTGGCTCTAGAATCCATCTCAATGTCCCAACTATGACCCTACCTAACTGCCACCATCCTGCAACACTCTACTAAGGATGGTGCAATAAAAGAATCAAAAGAGCCAAAATCAAATAATATAGAGGTGGAAATACCACCAATACTACCTATCATCTCTATCACGGTACTGGGTGCTCACCTGACAGCTTCTCCACCACTGCGTAGATCCGATGGCTCGTGCCATATCTCCAACAATAGGCTTTGAGATTTACGTCTTACCCTTATTGCTAGGGTTCTATGGGAAATCTCTCCAATGATGCCCCATAACACCACAACCATAACAATTGCTTGGTCCTCTCCAGTGGGATGCAGATCCATCTGGTACTCTAGAGGTTTGAGCTGTGGATCCTAATGATCTGGCTATGGATGCTGAGGTCTTTCTTCACGACGAGCTCCCGCCGACCGAGTTGTCAGTGCTCCTCGTGTCTCCGATGGGACCCCTAGGAGAGAGCCCCATACTCCGACCTCTTTGTGCATCAAATCTCTCGAGGAGGTCAG
Organism: Taxus wallichiana var. yunnanensis; assembly: GCA_018340775.1. Taxonomy (NCBI): domain Eukaryota; kingdom Viridiplantae; phylum Streptophyta; class Pinopsida; order Cupressales; family Taxaceae; genus Taxus; species Taxus wallichiana. The sequence continues at coordinate 1,015,974,237 of CM031242.1, forward strand.
CGTAAGGTGGGCAAGTCTGCTGCTGCCGCTCGCCGTGGTGGCCTCGAATGAAGCTTGTCTTAAACTCTGTCCACCGTGTGGAGGAGGAATTGACCCCCTCGATCTGCCATCCTGCATCTGCTGGATGCAGCTCCAAACTTTGTCTCTAGCCTGTTGCGTCTTCCCTCATGTATCCTCTACAATATAGGCCTTCTCCATGGCCTCTGCTAATGTCTATGGGTAGTGAATGCACACCACACCACCCAAATCCAAGTTCAGGCCCTAGATGAACCTGAATCCATACCTACTCATCCTACATATAGTTGATGTACTAGAGTAGGTCCAAAAATCGACTCTCATACTCGGCTACGGTCATCGATGCACGATGGAGGTCATAAAACTCATCTATCCTTCTTTGTATAAACCTCCGGGAAAATACTCGCTCTTGAAATGCTCCTCAAATAGCTCCAGGTGTAATTGTCTCTCGAAAACAACATGGAGCTTCTGCTCCTTGGTCCTCCACCAAACTCCTGCTCCATCCCTCAAAAGATGGATCGAAACACGAGCTTTCGTGTTGCTAGTACAAGGGCAGAGCTTGAAGCATCCGCTCAAGCTCACCAACCAGCCTCTCGCCTGAAAACCTTTTGTATCACTGAATAGTGTGACGGTCGTAGCTTCGGGATCTCCCGATATGGTCTCAATCGACGCCCGACGACCCTAGGTCTCTCTGCATGCTCCTCCCTCTGTCTAGGGCTCCGAGACCTGTCCCTATGACCTAAGATCCTGTCCCCATGTCCTCTCTGTGGTGACTCTGCCCTAGCCGATTTACACATAAGTTCTCTACTTTAAACTCCTCGTTGTGTCGAGGGGATACATGGGCCTCCACTGACGGCTCCATGTCATGTCTAGCAAATCATCCTCCCAAGGGCTCTTCGCATATAGTGGCATTGACGTCCTGAAGTGTCTGTAAAATCTGAGGTAGAATGGCTGCTACAGCCTACTCTGGAGGTGGTATATCTAGGTCTATGTGAAAATACCCCTCGTCTGATCCACGCCTCCTACATAGATCAAGGCAAGAGTTAGTTCATTGTTCTAGGTCTTGTTTCAGTTTTCTATGTTTTCTAAATTATACAATTATCAGACATTGTGGTTTTCTAGATTAAAAGAAACCAATTTTGCACTAGGTTAAATGTTCATGTTTCATGTCTTCTAAGTGTGCCCAAGGGTCCAAGTTTTGAACCCACGGCTCTGATACCAAGTGTAACGCCCGCAAAAATGACGTTCTAGAACACGCTACAACCCAACACTTAACCTGAATATTGTGGCTAATTTTTTTTTTTGAGTTAAAAGGAATTTGACAAGGGTGCTTGACCCCTTAGGGTTCATTAACGTAACTTACACTACTTAACTCAGCTTTACGATTGAAGAACCAGGTCTAGTTAAAAGGTTAACTTATTTTCAAATTTATCTCCAAGGTCCATTAATCAATTATTCAATAGGAAGGTAACAAGGATTAATTTACTTAATTAAATATTCTCTTCTCTTTAAATAATGTTCAATCCTAACAAGGTTAACCTTATGTTAATTTATTTAAATTTATTATCCTATTAACTTAAAGTCCTTTTGTGACCCCCAAGCTTGCTAAGAACTAACAAAGGCTTAGCATTCTAAGGAAATTTAAATGGCCCCATTTACCCATCTACACATACCCTTAAGGATTTTAAATTAAACATTTAAAATACATTTCTACCTAACAAAAGTAGGGTCAATCCTCCACCCTTAGATCAAAACAATCTTGGCCACTAGATCCTAGGGTTCCAAACTTAGCCCTAAAATCCTTATGAAATTCTATTAAACCTTTTCTTTATTCTATTCTCCTCATTTGGTCTATTTCCTTTTGTTAAATTTGCAGGTTGAAGAGAAGAAAGTCATGGGAGCAAGAGGGGAGAAATCATGGAGGACTCTATAAGGACCAAACTTAGAAGGTTTAGATTGAAGGTTTAATGTTGTTTCCATTTTCATTCAAGGATTGAGAGGATTTCTTTCCCAATTTGGTTTTACTCTAAACCATTTTCTATTTGGGTTTTCAAATTTGGGGAAAACCCTACCCCATTGTTATAAATGAAAAGAATAGTTTTAATCCACCATTTGAAGGTTTTGTTGGCCAATCCAAGGGTTTTAATCATTGTTTTACTTTCTCGAAATTATTATATGAATTTTACATCTTATAAATTATATTGAACCAATTAAAGTTTATGCACATGCGTGGATCTAGAAAATTCTATTGCAAGTGACAGGATAGCCGCGCCTGAGCAGGACCGGTGGTCCTGGGACCGCCACCCGCCTGGGTGACAAACCACGGACCGCCGCCCTATTGAGCGGCGGTTTGAAGACCGCCGCCTTAACTTGAGTGGCGGTTATGTGACCGCCATTCTGCATAGGGCGGTGGTCATGTTTATGAAAAACAGAACCTTAAATCTAGAAATTTTACAAAAGGTAAAAATTGGTAAAAGGTACTAAGATACATTCTAATCTTAGTTTTATGCCCCTAAGGTCTCCAGTTTTGTGATTTCTTTCCATTTGATCATTTCTTAATTAAAATTACTCATTTAAAACATTTTGAAATCCAATAGTAACAATAACATCTACAAGATCTATTCCATTTTATTCAACTAATTTTCTTTGAATTCCAAGAGCAAAATTAAAGGATTTATATCTACTTCTACATTGTTATTTTTCTAATACAAAATGCAACAATTTCCTATTTCAAATTTGTTGTCTCTTTCATTTTCACTACAACTCAAATATCCAAAATAACTACAACAACTTTCTTTTACATTCAAGTTTACTATGCATGCATTTTCAACTTCTTACAACTTCTATATTTCCTTATTTCACATTTACAATACAAAACAACTTCACAAATGAAAGTAGACTTTCTTTTCCATTGAAAAATAGTTCATTTCTTTTAACACAAAGAACTACTTTTCTCACAATACAACCAAGGTTTCAAATAAGAGAATTACTTTCTTTTCTATTTCTCAAAATAATTCTACAATACAAATATTTCTTCTTTCTTTTCAATATATAATACACTTTCATAGCCAACAATGAAATGCAATTTTCCTTCACAAGATCAATACAATGTTCTCCACTTGATGTGGGAAATCATACAAATGTAAATAAAAGAATGGAATACATTATTACAAGTTCCTCCACTCTAAGTGGGAATAACACAAAGAAAGTTTCACAAGGTCTCCAACAAAACTCCAAGCTTCACAACTTCATAGAGATAGCTTCTCCAATATTTTTGATTCACAAAAAATGGGGGAGAGGAATGCTCTCCACCCAACCAAGATATCCAATGAAGAGGATAAGCCATCCTCTCCATTGGCCCCCAAGCCCCAACCACATTACAATGGGAGATGATTCCAACTCATGGCAACAACAAGCTTCCACAACACACACAAGTATTTTACAACCATTTTAACCACATTTAAACAACAACACAAGAAGGAAAAACAACAAAACAACCAAAAAAGGCTTAAAATGAAAGCCAAAGGAGCAAGACCTATGGGGAGGCCACTTATGCCTCCCAATGGGAATTGATGCCCACCTTAAAGCCTCCAATGTATATCTAAAATCCCCTACATACTCTTATGCCTCCCTCAAGTACCCCTTATCCCTCCCACATACTCTTATGCCTCCCTCAATCTCTTATGCCTTGCTTATAAAAGAAACAAACAATAAATGCAAGCATTCCTTGTACAAGGTGGAGCATCCAACCCAAAATCCCTTCACAAAAGGGTAAACTCTTATGCCTCCCTACATGAAATCTCCTCATAGTCTCCTCCTACTCCAAAACTTAGGCAATCTACCCACACCCAACAAGCATTCGAAAGAAACCAATACTCAACAAAAGCATTTAAACAAAAAAATAAAGCATAACATAAACAAGGGAAAGCTCCTACCTTTCCATAGTAGAGCTTGTTCCAAGAGTAAGTCTCAAGATCCTCAAAACCAAGCAAGCATCCACAAGCTCCAACAATCCACAAGCTCTCTCCAAAATCCTTTAACTCTAAAAAATAAAAGAGCACAAAATAATGAAGTAACCCCCAAACAAGCAAAAAAATTTCAATAAATAGAAAAAGGAGAGAGGAGGATGATGTGGCTCCAAGTAGGATTCCACCTCATTTCCTCTCCACTCCACATCACCTTAGTCAACCTCATATTCCAATGCAAAATTAATAAGTGGTTGAAGGAATGACAAGTTACTTACACACACCATCTAAGCCCACATCCCCTAAGAAAAAAATTAATTACTTGAAAGAAAGTGCAATAAAAATTTTACTTTTTTATCTTCCCAAAACACCTAATATGGCCTAATTTTGACCCCCAACCCATAGGTATGATTGGGATAATAATTTAAGAGGTGTGGGACAAGTTTGACTTGTCCCACAAGCTTCAAATTTGGCCTTTAAGGCCAAATTCGAGTTTCCCATGAAGGATAGAGTGTACAACACTCAAGATCTCAAGCATTCAACACACAACACAAAATCCAAGAGCAAATCAAGTCTAATAAATGAACTCCTTTTTGTCACATCTTTAATTAGTTTAGGACAAGGTTAAATTATCTTAATTAAAACACTACAACCCATTAATAATAAAGGGGTAAAACCCATACCTCAAAATCTAAATAATTAAACAAGTAAATTACATCACTTAAAAGAAACACATACTAACATTAACAAAAGGGGACTAATAATAAAAGACAACACATGACCCCTTGGTCACAATTTTCCCCTAACCAAATAATCGTAACACACACACACAATTACATGTTGCCATGGTGACCCTTGTTGAATTCATCTAGAATTCCAATGTGGTTGGTCTCCAATCCCCCCGATGTTTGTTGTGAATAATTTAACTGCAAAACACATAAATACATTCTTCGGCCTCATGGCCGCATTAAAAACATCTATGCCAAATTATGCAATAAAAATCATCTATATACAAATTAATATCATCTAGGCAATTACGAATCATTTACAAATTTCTAGCAACATTTCTATCCAACATTTCATTCACGTCAAAATGATCACAACATTAATCGAATTATCAAAGGTCTACTCAATATGATGAAATATATCACATGTCAGAAATATGTATAAATAACCATGTCAACAGTATATCAACATCAATATAAAATGTATCTAATGGTCCACATGCATCATATATGAATTGAATCAACAACAATTCAATATCTCTAATATCTACTAACATGCTAAATCAAAAAGCTATAATATATCCATAAGTGTAGTCGACAATGTAAAACAATGATGATAAAAAAAGGTGTCGAAGGGAAGTGGGCACTACATATTACATCGATTGTTTGGTTGACCTTTTTTGAAAAAACCTTTTTGTACACTCGATAAGGGGTGTGATTGATAGTGGTAATGTAAGAATATATATGAAACATTATAGTTAAATGTTGTATGTGAACAATAAAAGAGAAATTAAGTGTTTGTAATCTTCACGCATACTCTTTTATCAACCAACCAATTCATTTGAAAAACAAGTCTCTATAGTTTATAAAATGCATCTTTAGAGTACTATGATTTATGAAAACATTTCAACGATTCAAGGAAAATGGTACAAATTTAAAATTGATGATATGCACCCCTTGACAATTATTGCCATGTCTTCTTTGGACAATGCACAAATGTTAGTCCAACTTTTTGTAAACAACATGTAACCATATTGGGACATATTTCTCATATAGGTCTGGTCTATACAGTTGGCTTGATGTACATTTTATAAAATAATATCATGATTGAGATTCTTCAAAAAAATTGGAGAAGAATATTTTTAACAAAAAAGCAAACAGATAGTAAGAAGATCACAATTGATATAAAAAATTTCTTTATTTCAATTAGTTAATATTGGTATTATACAGAGGACTTGCGTCAGGAAGAGGAATGAACCAAAGAATATATATTTAGACACCCATAAATTATATAATATCACATAATTTTTTTAAAAAAAAGCCAGAGATAACCTTTACACAAAGGATTCAAATTTCCTACAATGGCACAAATTAGCATTCATCCAAATCTATGGGTCCTGTCCTCATTGACTAACACATCAAGTTACATGATTACATGCATACAGATCAAAAAATTTATACACACGCCAAACATTAATAAGGGATTATTAATACTAGCGTCCATCCCTAATCTGTACCACAAAAACCTAGAATAGTAATCATCTGTAAAGTTGTCCTAACAAAACCCACCTTGGCCTTTCAAATTTGTTGTAACAATACAACAAATCAAATCCTCGGGTTCTATAATGACGACTTATACAACCAATTATGCACTGTAAAAACCTAGAATCTTTGATTTAGTGGCATGGCACCAAAGCAAGTTCCATCATTGCAAACTCTGTAAATCTCAAACCTGATAATCCGAAGCATTGAGAAAATTAAAAATCTGAGCCACCGGAAGCATGAACAATCATCCATACAATTGTCCGGAACTTCCTTCCCATCAGCTAATCCAGAAAAACAATTCCGGTTGGTATGCAGAATTCGCCAACATATCTCACTTATTATCTTGTAGGGACGTTTTTTTAACAAGAAGATTTCTAATCATAAGAGACAATGAAAATCATAATCTATCTTCAATATTTCAACTCCTCATTACAATTTTTTCATCCAAACTCTCCTCCAAATGGCAAAATGAGGGATGACACTAGGTGAGAGTCCTAGAAAATTCTGGCAGAATAACTCAAATCAAATATATAAGATATAACCCAAAGGGAATCCATGCAATGCCAGGCGAGAGTCCAAGCAGAATAAATACACCTTCAAATCAAACATTTAACCCAAAAGGGAATCCATGCTATGCAATGGGGTTGTTAGGGGTGCAAGGTTATGACATATCAATTTATGTCAAATTTAGTTGCATCCCCAAATACTTTAATCTGTGTACCTGTAAGACTATTTATACGTTTGTATCTAGTTTAACTAAATTCCAATAGACAAGGTTCTGTGACTGACTAATACGATGGAAACGCCATCGTAGGACTAAAATTACAATAGCCAAAATAAATATAAAAAATGTATCATCTAATACGTACCCTGGTCTCTTTGTCATTCTCTGGTTTTTCTATCGTCCTGGCCTTGCTACAGATTTACTTTCAACCAAGCGCGATTCACCTGCACTTTCAACTGCAGCAATAAAAGTTCTTCCTTTTTTATCTTTTCTGTAGGTACGCTGGAACTTTACACGATGTTTCTACAACCATGCATTCATCTTCAAAACCTTCTACAACCATTGTTTCAGAAGTTCGCTATAACAAAGAATCCTTCCGATTAGGTTGATTCATTCCTATATTACTATTATAACTCACAAAATTCGTACTAATTTTTAAATATGTGTTTCATATTTTCATGCACTGTTGTTTTTGGCATTGGAATGTAATGCCTAATTTGGCATTGCTATGTAGTCTTATATAAAGTGATCTTTTTCCGTGTGGAGAGGAGTTAAACTGCAACTCCCCATTCGTTCACGAATCAACGATGGAAAAACAAAAACTCATTAAAAAAATAGCAAAAAGTGAAAACACCCTTCAAATTTAATGTCTTGCGAAAACGTCCAGACGACCATCAAATTTGACATAGTCCCATGAATGTTCGCAAAGCCCTTTCCCATAAAGGGGGAACACCTTTAGCGTAATTATTATTTTATCTTCTTCTCAAATATATAGTTAGTGTTCACCAGTAAGATAAAAAGATACAATGCTCACTCCTCTATCTTGAATTCGAGGGACATTGTGTACGTTAGCAGAGGTAGACATACTTGATGATGCGGAGCTCGGTGCATCTTGAAATTGCTTATAAGATTATTGTGATCCACAATAATATACTAGCAATCACATGTGTAGAATGCAATATGAACGCCGAATGGTATATGTTCTTCGATTTAGAGGGTTAGTTATTACTTTTGTAGTTGATGTTGTTAAGGGGTTTGATTGATTTGAAGTGTAGATATCACTTCATTTAAAGGTTTCATCTCTACATTTCAAACTTGTTACAAATTCATATTTTGAAACTCGCTTCACGAACTTTCTCCGGATGAAGTGAAAAAAATTTGTGGATACCTCAATCTTACTTCCAATGGTGGTGAAGAATGCATTGGATGTGTGTATTTAAAGGCTATTTCATGCAAAAGCTAAAAACAAAACTTAAAATAGCAAACTCATTGTGAATAAGCAAAATTGTTAAAAATAACAAATATGGAAAAATATAAATTAGAAAAACAAAAATGTTAAAACTAGCAAATCTGCAAACCATCATTTAGGTACATCCAAATTTGACATAGTCTTGTAAATGTCCACAAAGCCCTTTCCAATAAAGGGGAAACACCTTCGGCGTAATTAAACTAGTAATCTCCACCTATTGTCTATAGACGAAGATGCGACAGTAAAATTACATGCTTTGCATGAAAATAACTAAAAATTGCATGATTCTTTCTTGGCATTTTAAAACTATATGTATTAGTGTGTAAATATAATGAGGAATACATTAAAAATGCGTTGTTGTTTGTTTACATAAAGAAGCGAGCAATTGTATAAAGGAAAGATATGATGAAGATCACATTAAAAATGTGTTGTTGTTGGTTTACATAAAGTAGCGAGCAATTGTATAAAGGAAAAATTGAACACATATGTTGAAAATTTAGATTATGTGTTCCATATGTTCCGCCGCAATATATACATGCATTTATTTGAAACGAATTACAGATTATTATGTTAAGAAAATAGAATGGAAAACAATAAGAACAATATGTACACTTGAAGTGAGAAAACTATAGGTATTTATATGGAGACACAATGATAAAGAAATTAGGAATGCATAGTTGTTGGATAACAAAAATTGAACATGTGTTTGATAAGTTTGATTCTTTGTCGGATATATATTGCCACAATACATACATGGAATTATTTGGAACAAGTTACAGTTTGTTTCAAAAACACTTATAGACAAACACTTATAAACTAACCACTATAAGCTATTTTTAAAAATCAAATTTCTTGCTTTTTGCTTGTACAATTTTCTTTGCACGTTTCTTATATTTTTGTCCAATTGCATATGCCTCGATTTAAATTCCCATTCTCCTAATTTTTGGGGTGGTTCATAATTCAATGCATCTTTGTTAGAATCATAAATCAAGCAGAATCCTCGTGAATGATCTCCAATCATTCAGATTTTGGAGAGAAAATTCGGGGATGTTGGCATCAGGTGGAGGCGATCTCTGATCATTTTGGCTATCACTATTTTAGGTGGTTTCGGTTGCCTACAATGCAAAACATTAACAACACATTGAATACGTTTAAACTCTTCTTCCCTCTGCAAGCGAGGTGTAGTTAATGTCAGTCCCATTGTAGGGAGGGGAATTGTGTTTCTAGTCTGCATCATATTAAACTGGAGAGGGAAAATAAGTATGTTAGTCCTAGAAGATGTTTTTAGGTATGATGGGCAACTTAAAAAGCCTTGTCAATGACTAGTCTAATGTCCAACTTGGGATGCTTTGAAATGGCCTCATTGGGGAACAAGCCCCTCAGCACATAACGAATCTTGTCATTGACGAAGGCACATGCCCCCACATGTCACTTTGGAAAAGGATTGGAGTCTAAATATAAATGTAACAATCAAAAGCAAATAACATGAAAGCACTCTACAATAATTTTTTAATCCATAACATGCAATAAACAAAAAAATGAATAAATACTTCAATCAATATTGAAACCCACCTGAATTTTTTAGAGATGACACTCTCTTCTTTACTGCAGGAGAATGAGAATCACAAATACCCTACAAAAAAGTGAAAAAAGAAGTTAATAAAACTAAATATATCTATACTTATTCAATTAGTTACATAAAAAATAACCCTATTTTCGACGAGATTATAAATTGATCAATGAATAACTGAGCACCAATTTTCAAAGGTACAAATTAATATAGAGGTAATTGTTGATGCGTAATCATAGCACCCCTGAATGTCTACAACTCGATGGGTTGAAACTATCAGTGTGATTGCATAACATTGAGTTTTCCCAAAGTGTGGGACCTTGTGATTGGGAAAAATCTCCAGATGAAGGCCGGTTCCTATTCCTCTGTTCAGGTGCATACATTCATATTGCAGAGGATCTACTCTGAAACCTACTCTAACTTGCCAAGGAGATAGGGTTAAGAAGATGCATAAAAATAAATCCTAAAACTAACAAGGTGATGCACCAAAGGAATGTTGAACACCTGCTTTGCCATTAAACACAAACCATAAAACATGTAATACAACCACTAACACATAGATAACCAAAATGTAATGAGAGATCAGATGGAGCCGATGAATACAGAGAGGGTTGAAAATCATCCACAGACATGCATTATTTGCTCCAAAAGTTGATACAGTACACTACAATGGCCAAGAGGCACAAACTTGCATTACAGTTTGAATGAGGAGGTTTGAACTCCACAAATTCACCTGCCAAAGAGAAGAAGGGAGGGGCAAAGCCAAAATGTCCAACCTTTAGAAAAATGCCCCTCCTTACAATTTATAGGAAGAATTAGAGAAGGAGATAGAAGAAATCCAATTCTTGCTCCAACCACCCAAGAAATGCATTGAATTTGCCTGCAAAAATGATGGGTTCCATGACAAAACCCATGCCTCCACGTATTGTTCCTTGTTGGGCAAGAAAGGAAGCCCATACCTCATTAATGGTGGTAGGTGAGAAACCTAGGACACCCCAAAAATGGCGAATTGTATTTCTTCATTTTCACTAACTTAGTCTCACTTATTTAAAGTCATCTCTTGTGTAAATCCGAGCTCCTAGTCAAAAGTTATGGCCATTTGAAGGTCTGGGTGTATTTTGTAAAAATGGCGGGCTGGGATTTCGAAACTTTGAAAATCCGAAATGCATGCAACCTTTGAAATCCCAAAATTTGGAATTTCAGAAATTTTCATTTCGGAGAAAAAGACCGTTCATCGCCAAATTTAACTTGAGATTTCCAAAAGTTTGAAACCCAAAAACCTGAAAGTCCGAAATTTCAGAATTTTAGAATTCAGAAGTTCAGACATTTTGTGCGATTTTCTTTCCATTTTTGCTTGAGAATTTTCAAAACCCAAAAACCCAAAAGTCTGAAATTTCAAACTTTCAGACTTCGGAATTTCAGACTTTTTGGCTCCATTTTCCAACTTCGCGCCTAAGATTTTTTGAAACCCGAAAGTCCAAAATTTCAGACTTTGGAATTTCAGACTTTTGACTCTTTTTCCCTATTTTTCCCTGAAGTGCCAAAAATGCAAAAACTTAAAATTTCGAGCCTTTTCTCCATTTTTCCTCCTTCGAGCTTTGATCTTCTTGGATGTTTCCTTAGCCATTCCTACTGCCATTGTAATACCATCATCAAGCTCAACTGCAACTTGATCTTCGAAATGATAGTGAGCTCGCATGACTAAAACAACCCCTCCATTCTTCGGCGTGCAAGGTCATGTTTGTCCATTTTTCCTAAAGGGCGAAGAATTGGACAACAATAATTTTACAATATTTTAAATGAATTATATATGCAATGCAGTTCAAAACACTTCTAGAACATAAACAAGGGCACATTTAATACACTGAAGATGAAATCCATGAAGTTTTTGGAACAGGGACAATAGAGAGGTGGTGGGGGTGGGGGGGGAAGATGAAAAAGTGACCAAGTAATAAGATTTAGACAAATTTGTGTACACTTGATATCTATTTGTATCTAAGCTTGATAGGTGAAGGTCCTTAATAATGTCATGTTTCTACTGAGCTACCTTGATTTAACACTAGTCCATAGTTGTTGCTCCTTTAAAGTTGTACATAATTGTAGTTGTTTCTTCTGCCAGTATATAATTGTAGCTATACAAATTGAGTGATGAAATGGATACTATCAGATGCGTCTATCTACATATTCTGGCTCGCATGTTTCTATGCAAATCAAACAATTTGTTTGAGTAGGAGAAGCTTCAAAATGCTTGGTGAGATCAAGATAGATATATAGTAAAATATCCAATATCAAAAAGGGTTGTAAAGTTTTTAAGATTGATAATTTTCATGGCAGCCCTTGATTCCATAGATTGTTTTCTAGATTGTACTACCCACAAAGCTTGCGTGAATTTGGAACCGAGCTCAAAGCGTTGGAAGCATCAAGCATAGGAATATTGTGAGTCTGCATGGATATTCAATTCATCCACCTGGAAACCTGTTGTTTTATGATTACATGGTAAACGGAATTTTATGGGACATCCTACACGATGAGTAAATAAAGCGAAGATTAATTTTTCTTGTGGTATTACTATCGTAGAGGTAAATACCGAGAAATCTTGGCATAGTAATGAAGTTAAATATGGTCTCAGGAAGGTGAGGATGGAGATAGATCATCTATTGGTATTCCAAGTGAAGACCACACTTTGGAATGGGTGAGGAAATTGAGAAAATATCATAAACATACAAGACAACTATATCATCAACATCATGTAAAGAGAGTAATCCAACAAAGGATTTGGTTGATGAAGAAATAGTTAAAACAATTGAAAAAGTTCAGACAACAGTAGTCTTAGTGAAGAACCGTCCACACCTTCCTAAAGTAATTGATATTGTCTACGATGATAGAGGCATGAAGTTGTTGGCAAATGTGGTAGGCTATGAACCTTCAAAGGATGAGCAAGTTTCCTTTGGCAATTCTGGAAGACGAGTTTTTGTGATAGCAGATGATAGTTTGGACAAGTCTACGGTTAATACCTCCTCATGCGGCTCAAAATCTAAATAGGCACAACAAAAAATAGAACCTCATTGACCAAGAACCAAAGTTATAGAACTGGTCATAAGAGGAGGCTAAGAAATATAGTTCTACTGCTACATACAAGTATAAACAAAATTTAAATGCATACCTGCAGAATTCAATTTAACGCAGGGAATTGACTGGAACTTGGAGAGCCTGAAGAATGAAATTATAGTGTTAGTGACCAATATTTAAAGGTTAATGCATGCAAAAGCTATAAAATAAAATTTAAAAATAGTAAAGCCAAAGCAACATGCAAAATCAGAAAAGCAAAATTGTTAAAAATAGCAAAAGTAAAATTGTTAAAAATAACAAAAGCAAAATTGTTAAAAATAGTAAAACCATCATTTAAGCCGTCAAATTTGACACAGTCCCATGAATGTCTGCAAATCCTTTTCCCATAGGGGTAACGCCTTTGGCGTAATAAAACTCTAAAATAAAATATGAATAAATTAATAATTTAATTAAAGTATTAGAACTTGTACTCCTAAAAATAAAAATAAAAATCAGAATGTCGAATTAGTAAGTAGGATAGAAAAATTAGATGCCTTCCCACACGATAAAAATACAAAAACATCAAATTTTTAGTAAGTAGTTCAAATTAGTAAGAGGGTCGAATTAGTAAGTAGGGTCGAATTAGAAAATATGCACCAACCCAATAAAGGAGATCATCATAACTGTGTGAATAGATCTAGTTGTGACAATTATGCTGGTATTGTTGTGGTGATTCCTATGGATTTGGCTGTGGGTCTAAAGGCCAAAGTAACTCTGTTAAGGATGAATTGGCTTTCTGGAAACACATTGTCATTAAATTTATAAATTTGTGGTGTTGTCTGATGCAGAAAAGGTCAAATGAGTGGTGTCGTCTAGTTGACAAGCCATGCCTTGTCTGATTTCTTTGGGTGAGGGACCCAACACTAACCCCTTGTTTATATAGCAAAAACACATATGAATATGCAACGAAGGGAGTAATTTCCCACGGTGATTGAACCATATGTCATTTTACTACACACATCAATAAGGGTTAAGTAGGGATTGGTATGATTCAACAAATGGTGAAAACCCTTAAAATATCTATGATGAAGGTGGGATGATGCAAGAAGAGTGAGAAAATATATGTGAGACAAAGGGCTAAAGAAGAACCCAGGTTGCGGTAAAACTAAATAGAACATTTGAAAAATGCTATGGAAATTAGTGGATGCATTCACCTCTCTCTCTTTAACCCATATGATATCTCTTGTGTGATTTGCATGATGTTTTTTGTGAATGATAACAAGCTTAACACATACCAACAGACAATGTCAAGCATGAAACTGAGAGGAGTCTAGTCTTCTGCCATGTATTTGAACCAGAGGTGGGGCCTTGCCCAAGGGTTTTTGCATGTGTTAGATGTTGTTATGGCCACACAAGGCTTCAACCTATTCAAAGAACTATATATGCCCACAATGATTGAACCATTGTCTTGCCTTTCTTTGATTCAGTGATCTAGAGGATGTGTGAAGAATTTGTTAGCTTCTTAGCTAATGAAATATTTTAATGAGGAAGGCATACTCTTGAATGAAACATTTAGTCTTTTAGTGAGATAAAAATTAAAATAGATGTTACTAAGCTCAACAGTAAACAACATTGCATAATAAATATCATGAACAATGGAATCCTTGAAGCTCTGGACTTATTGAGAATATCTTGCATGCTCTGATAAAATTTCCCTTTCTCAAAATCTCCATATTTTTTGCATTCATTGCCGACTGCATTCCCCAACAATGTGACCACATCCAAAGGTGCAATACTCTTCTCACTGTCTGTCTGAAAAAAGTTGCAAACAAAAATTCCCTCAGACAAAATTCAACCATTATTTTCTTTTCTTCTTGAAAGTTAAGGATGTTCAAAATATAAAAGTACACAAATTTGGATTACTTACGAGGCGTTTACCATCCATCTGCGATGCAACAACTAACTCATGCTTGTATCCAGCCAGGTACAAAAAGTATTATCTCTGGAATGCTCCATGTACACGCAATTAGAGATCTCAGTAATTAGCACTTTGTTCTTGTAATGAGAAATAAGAAATAAGACTGAAATAGGTTCAAATAGGGACATCAAGGTTTCAATTTTAATACAAGGAAATCAAGGTTACAATTTTAATATAGAGATTTCAAGGTTACAATTTTAATATTTTTATACATGCACAATAATTATTAAATTTATATAGCTATTATCATATTAAAAATATTTAAACATAATTCAACTTTCTACAACCATCAAGACATAACTTTATTCAGAGTGATCATTAAGGGTTAATAGAAAACAAAAAAATGTTTACATAGACATGAGAAATTGGTTTTCTGTTCAACTGACTCAGGTGGCCATTTGTCCCAACCTAAAAATGGCCTGAGTAATGTAGGTTTCTTAGAAAACAAGTTTCAGATTTTGAAAGTTCGTTGGGTGTTTTTTTTCTAGTAACATAGGTAAATAGAAATCATACTATTATCTCTACGAAAAGATTGTCTCAAGGGATTCTTTAATATGCTTTATAAACGAGACCTTTACAAAACTCAACAACACCAAGATCTTAACTTCTTAAGGCCAGTGATAAAACTTCAACAATGATAAAAGAAGAAAGCTGAGTGATCATGGTTTTAAAAGATCCAAAGCCAGAAAGAGAGTTTAATACAACCCACCTTGAATTTTTTTGACATCTATAATATGGGAAAAGGAAAGACCAAGATCTCTATGTGATTTAAGTCTTCTATTAACATACAAAAAGCATGCCATGGGCAATTTAGCATACAACAAGTTTCAGATTCCATCGAGTATGCACATATTAACTGATCAGATGTGCCCAGCTACCCACATATCCTGATAGTGAAAACAATGTAGCCATAACCATACACATTTCCATACCCACATCTGTTGGTGACTATGTAATTAGTTTAACTAATGATAAGGGTTAATGGAGCAATAGTATTCATAATTTTGGAGTAACATATGCTTAAAAAAAGCCATCAAAAGCATTGACACATATTTGGCAGAAGTAGTAAAACTTACGTGCTACCATAAAGGACAAGCTTCGAACTTTAGTAACATCGGTGCCACCTTGATTGTCCTCAACAAATATGGTCAAATTGGTCCAATTCAATTTATGCAATTACAACAACAGAATGTTACAAAAATTTCTAAGAGCTTGAAAAGTAGATGGATTCCCAATAGCATCAAATGAAGATACCACAAACATGTATTCCATTTTGCAAAGGACAAACCTTGCGAACATTCTAGAATTTCACATACTTTAAGGCAACTAGGTTTTCCCTGCAATAAGAAAGAAATAATAAATACAAAAACACATGCATTGAAGAGAAATAAGAAAACTTAAAATGACAAAAACCAAAGAATGAGATGATATTTGAAACAAACAATTATATGATAATTGCCTTGCTAAAAAAGAGCTTAGGAAAGAGAATGAAGTAGAAGGGAAAATATAGATGTAGAAATAAATCTAATAGGTAATGTAAAGATAGATTCGATGATGATACTAATCAAACTAAGACAGATTCCATGGATGGAGCTAGAGCTACAATTGCTACTATTCAGGTGATACCATGAATAAATCCTACGATGAAGATGAAAATAAAATTATCCTGTTGATGGCTTATTTCTGGGATCACCATGTAAAGTTTTGAGCCATGCCCTTTACTATTTTCCTTAGTTAGGGCTTACAAATACCACGAAAACTTAACAAATTTAAAACATTCTGTTATTTGTTAGATTACCTTTGTTGTTTTCCTCTCAGATAGGAGTACCCTAATCTTGGAACATAAAATAAAATTACCGTAGGAATAATTTGAGTGTTTTCCCTAGCTTACGTTACCTGCTGCTTATTTAATTCCTAAACAATAAAGCAAGCCTCCTCCACGATGTCCTTGTCCTTTTTTGATATTAACCAATCAAGGGTCTTCTGACAACTTTTGTATCTGTAGCACTCACAACACTGCTAGTGACCAGGCGGCCATTTGCAAAATAATCATTGAATTGGGTTTGGTGCAAAATTCACATATGGATCAATCCATGTGACATCTGCTCCAAATTGAAGAGATCTGATGGCATGGGCGCCTGCAACTCCGCCTCCTACCACAACCACCCGTTTCGTTTCAGCCATGGAGAGATTGGTGACTGCAAATATAAGTATGAATTCATGAAAGAAGCATATCGAGATCTAGGCTTCAAAAAATATTTATTCTTTATCGAGTCTATCATGCAACCGCCACATGCGAAAACATGCAAAATGTCATGCAAAAACATGCAAAACAGGAAAATGTCATGCGAAAACATGCAAAAACAAGGAAAACATCAAAATGCACGTCAAACGTCCAAACGGCCGTCAAAATTAACATAGTCAACGAAACGACCAAAAGGGCCTTTCCACATAGAGAACGCTTTCAGTGTAATTAATGAGGTGCCTACCTCATATCCTTATGCTTCTTGTATTTTCATAGATTTTTCATGATGTTTCTAGAGGTGGTTCATTATTTCTAATGGGATAATCAATGCTGGAAGTTACCACAAGCCCTTATCCATGTGGTCGTCATCATTATCGTCCAAAAATTTGGACATTATCAGTGTGATCTTGAGGCAGAGTAAAGGCAACATCATAATCGCAGCACCTGAAGGCTGAGAGGACTGCCTAGGGTTCGACCCCGACATCGCCTTTCTCCTGGATGTTACCCCAGAAGGGTAAGTGTATATACATAATCCATCAAACTATATGCATACATACTGCAAATATGTTCCATGCATATATACCTTCCTTTTTTATGTGTATATTCTTATGGGGTTTGAGTTTTTGCAGTACGAGAAGAGGTGACGATTGCAGAGACAAATCCCCGCACAAGATAGACATGAATCTAGCGCCTCCTCCTGGAAAATATTTATCACCGCCTTTCCATGTTTTAGAGAGTAAGAAAAATCGTCCCTTCAATTTCGACCTGCAGACGGAATCGCAACAGCGTTGTGAGCTCTACGACTAGTAATGATGAAGAATTCAGTTTAACCAGGAAAAAACTATGGCATTCCAAGGAACAATCTGCTCTATTTGAAGAGAGATCAGAACTCTAAACTGGGTAAGATTAATTCCATAAATTAATGGTTTTTTAGAGGTTGATCCATGGTGGAATCCGAATCTAGCAAAAAGTTGAATGTACAGCCACGCCAGGTCAAAGTCTGGTTTCAGAACCGAAGAGCACAGTATTTTCCCCTTCGTTGAATTTATTATGTCTTTCAACTAATATTGATTATTCACAAGGTCTAAGGTTCAAAACTCGAGATCATTTTTATGTCTAAAAACAAGGTTTCTTTTATGTGTGTGTTTCAAGCAGAAGTTGAAGCATATGAAAGTGGACTGTGAGATTTTGAAGCGGTGCTGCGAAAACCTGACTGAGGAAAACAGAAGGGTACGAAAAGAGCTGGAGGAGTTTAAGGCGCTAAAGACTGCCCCTGCCCTGTGTAATCGGAGGAGAATGAGTGAGACTTACATGTCATTGCCAGTGGCCACGCCAACCATGTGTCAATCTTATGACCGCATGGCCTCCATGGATAATCGCAACATATTTAACAACTGAAGCATTACCCTTCCCTTCTCAAAACCCCACCTCAATTTGCTCAACAATCCACTGCCTAGTAGCTTCCTTTTGTTTTTTTGTTTTTTCATTCTCAGGTATCTTCACAGCGTTTCTTTTTGGCCAGATCTGTGATGCAAGAAATAGGAATACATACAATACATACATATCCATTGAATACGAGGAAAGAAAAAGGAAAAGGGAAACAACGTTTTTCTAACAATCCCAGTAGTGATTTCTGGTTCAGTTTCTGCCTGCAAGGGATATGTATGTATATTGTTAATCTCTGAATAGATTTCATTGTCTCCATTCATTACTAAACTTTTTTAGTGCTTTTCTCCTGCTCTTTTATATAACTTTTTTAGTGCTACGAGTCTCTAGTGAGGGAAATTTCCAGTGCTTAGTGCTTGCTTAATAAATTCATTTAGTGGTTTGGTTCTAATCCTGATGTTGAAAGAAGTTCCTATTAAAAAGCTAAAAAGACAGGCTCCTATTAAATTCAACAGATAAAACATGGCCTTGATAATACAATCAGATTTGAACAGAGTCCCCATTCTTGCTGGGAGAAGAAATAACATCAGACTGTTTTAGACACACCTTCAATATTTTGCATTAAACTAAAAACATATTGTAAGTATAACATTAAAAAGGTTCTTTCTGCTGTCTTTTACCTTTGTGGCATTCATTCCAACTGCCGTAATCTTTAGAAGCTCCAGGAAGAAGAAGAAGTGGCGAGAGGACGGATCAATCCTATCCATTGGCATCCCGTTTGCTAAAAATACCCTTAATTGAGCATGCAAAACTAAAAAAATTTTAAAAATAGAAAAACTAAAAATTAAATCAAAACCGTCATTTAAGCCGTCAAATTTGACACAGTCCCATGAATGCCCGCAAAACCTTTTTCCATAGGGGTAAAGTTAACGGAACCCAAGTCTTTTCAGCGCCTCCACTGACTGCTCAACCAACCCAAGTCATTTCAGCGCCTCCCCTGACTGCTCAACCATACCTATTCACATTTATTGTTTTGAATATGCTGCGCCATTTCAAAGTATCATTTCAAATATTTATTGAATGCTACCATTAATTGCTGCCTAAATTATATTCATTAAACTATTTACTCCACTTTTTGGCGCCATTGTTCTGTTTTTTTTTTTTTTATTTTTACATAAATGATTTATTTAAGTATTGCAAAAAAGAACAGAGTCATATTTCATTCAGTTTTATGGAAGTTGAAGGAGATTTCTGAAGGTTGGCTATGAGAAAAGAACATTGCTCATGACAGGAAAATTTGGAAATAATCTGTACATTGCAAATCAGGTAAGAACATTATATTTTTTAAAATCAGTGATAAGTTCAACTCATCTTGTTTATTAATTTATTAAGTTTTTGAACTACTTTGCCAGTCATCTATCAAAGTTGAAAGGAATAACAATTCTGGTTAGTGTTTGCAAGATTTATTTGAAACAAGGCTAATTGAAAACAAAGAAATTATAAGTTGAATGGTAATTCAGATACTTATATCTAATATTCAAGGTAAGATTTTTCCTGAGAGAGTTTTTTTACAACAATACAACAACATATTACGTTGTCGCCCAATCTAAATGATGGAATACGTTATATTTACAAGCTATAGTCATTATAGTGTATAAAACTATGATGCCACATTCTTATGTGCCTACGGGATCTATATCAAAGTAGGTTGTTTTCCCACGTAATACGTTGTTGCGTCAACGACATGCATTTCTAAATATTTTTGCACATCATAGTGTTATGAAACTATTCAAATTTGTTTCATTCTATTACTTTAAAATAATTTCAAATCCTTTCCTCCTACTATGAGTACAACAATTTAACAACATATTACGTTGTTACCCGTGATAACGATGACCTGACTCGTTACTAGGCTGCATAAGATACATGGTGTACTATATAAAACTATAATTTAAGATCTTAGTGCGCCTACAGGATCTATATCTAAGAAGGTGGTTTCTCAACGTAATACGTTGTTTCTTTGACGACCTGCATTTTTAAAGTTTGTTTAGCACTGAATAATCTATTAAAAGTTGTTTCATTCAATTAAACTGGAATACTTTCCAATTCATCCTCTCACAATTTAATTTCGACACGACGACAACGTATTACGTTGTCACCCGGACTAAATGGTGGAACACGATATTTTTACAAGCTATATTCATTATAGTTGGTGTACCTCTTAGCTCAGTAGATCCTCCTCAAGGAGCATGTCACGTTCTCATATTCATGTTGTTGTTCTTCTCTACAACCATGCCCTCAATATTTCTTTGTATGCATACACCTATCTTTTCGAAAATCAGCATTGAAGTTGACTTCCAAGCATATAACCAATGACAAGTACTTTGAGTAAGGTTTTTACGCCCCAGAGTCCACATTTACCTTTTAATTCCTAGCTACTAGTCCATTTATCCAACCTCAACACTCCATTTCTTCTCGAGTTCTAAAAAAACACTCTCTCTTTGTCTCCATGCAAACTGTCTTAACTCAACAACACTCTTTTATGAACCTTAAATATCCTTGAATGCATATATAAAACTTCATCTTTGTTCTCCCTTGCAGAGATAATCCTTTATGAGATTGTTATGCACCCGATTTATCATCAAACAAGGTCTTCAAATGATACCATTCAATGATCAATTCTTCCCTTCACAAGTTTTAGGCCCACGTGTGTACAATGAAGGATCATCAAAGTATCAAATCCTATTATTAGGTTGTCACCCATACTAAATGATGGAGCACACTATTTTTACAAGATATAGTCATTATAGTGTATAAAACTGCAATGCACCATTCTTATGTGCCTAAAGGATCTAAATCCTTTCCCTCCTACTATGAGTACAACAATTTAACAACATATTACGTTGTTGCCCGTGATAACGATGACTTGACTCGTTACTAGGCTGCATAAGATACATGGTGTACTATATAAAACTATAATTTAAGATCTTAGTGCCTACAGGATCTATATCTAAGAAGGTGGTTTCTCAACGTAATACGTTGTTTCTTTGACGACCTGCATTTTTAAAGTTTGTTTAGCACTGAATAATCTATTAAAAGTTGTTTCATTCAATTAAACTGGAATACTTTCCAATTCATCCTCTCACAATTTAATTTCGACACGACGACAACGTATTACGTTGTCACCCAGACTAAATGGTGGAAAACGATATTTTTACAAGCTATATTCATTATAGTTGGTGTACCTCTTAGCTCAGTAGATCCTCCTCAAGGAGCATGTCACGTTCTCATATTCATGTTGTTGTTCTTCTCTACAACCGTGCCCTCAATCTTTCTTTGTATGCATACACCTATCTTTTCGAACAATCAGCATTGAAGTCTGACTTCCAAGCATATAACCAATGACAAGTACTTTGAGTAAGGTTCTTGACTGCCCTCACTGTCCACATTTACCTTTTAATTCCTAGCTACTAGTCCATTTATCCAACCTCAACACTCCATTTCTTCTCGAGTTCTAAAAAAACACTCTCTCTTTGTCTCCATGCAAACTGTCTTAACTCAACAACACTCTTTTATGAACCTTAAATATCCTTGAATGCATATATAAAACTTCATCTTTGTTCTCCCTTGCGGAGGTAATCCTTTATGAGACTGTTATGCACCCGATTTATCATCAAACAAGGTCTTCAAATGATACCATTCAATGATCAATTCTGCCCTTCACAGGTTTTGGCCCACGTGTGTACAATGAAGGATCATCAAAGTATCAAATCCTATTATTAGGTTGTCACCCATACTAAATGATGGAGCGCACTATTTTTACAAGATATAGTAATTATAGTGTATAAAACTGCAATGCACCATTCTTATGTGCCTAAAGGATCTAAATCCTTTCCCTCCTACTATGAGTACAACAATTTAACAACATATTACATTGTTACCCGATGATAACGATGACCTGACTCGTTACTAGGCTGCATAAGGTACATGGTGTACTATATAAAACTATAATTTAAGATCTTAGTGCGCCTAAAGGATCTATATCTAAGAAGGTGGTTTCTCAACGTAATACGTTGTTTCTTTGACGACCTGCATTTTTAAAGTTTTTTTAGCACTGAATAATCTATTAAAAGTTGTTTCATTCAATTAAACTTGAATACTTTCCAATTCATCCTCTCACAATTTAATTTCGACACGACGACAACGTATTACGTTGTCACCCGGACTAAATGGTGGAAATGATATTTTTACAAGCTATATTCATTATAGTTGGTGTACCTCTTAGCTCAGTAGATCCTCCTCAAGGAGCATGTCACGTTCTCATATTCATGTTGTTGTTCTTCTCTACAACCGTGCCCTCAATCTTTCTTTGTATGCATACACCTATCTTTTCGAACAATCAGCATTGAAGTCTGACTTCCAAGCATATAACCAATGACAAGTACTTTGAGTAAGGTTGCTGACTGCCCTAACTGTCCACATTTACCTTTTAACTCCTAGCTACTAGTCCATTTATCCAACCTCAACACTCCATTTCTTCTCGAGTTCTAAAAAAACACTCTCTCTTTGTCTCCATGCAATCTGTCTTAACTCAACAACACTCTTTTATGAACCTTAAATATCCTTGAATGCATATATAAAACTTCATCTTTGTTCTCCTCGTGGAGGTAATCCTTTATGAGATTGTTATGCACCCGATTTATCATCAAACAAGGTCTTCAAATGATACCATTCAATGATCAATTTTGCCCTTCATAGGTTTTGGCCCACGTGTGTACAATGAAGGATCATCAAAGTATCAAATCCTATTATTAGGTTGTCACCCAT
The DNA here is from genome assembly GCA_018340775.1 of Taxus wallichiana var. yunnanensis. Taxonomy (NCBI): domain Eukaryota; kingdom Viridiplantae; phylum Streptophyta; class Pinopsida; order Cupressales; family Taxaceae; genus Taxus; species Taxus wallichiana. The sequence goes on from CM031242.1 coordinate 1,015,997,514, forward strand.
ACTAAATGATGGAGCGCACTATTTTTACAAGATATAGTAATTATAGTGTATAAAACTGCAATGCACCATTCTTATGTGCCTAAAGGATCTAAATCCTTTCCCTCCTACTATGAGTACAACAATTTAACAACATATTACGTTGTTCATGAATTACCCGTGATAACGATGACCTGACTCATTACTAGGCTGCATAAGGTACATGGTGTACTATATAAAACTATAATTTAAGATCTTAGTGCGCCTACAGGATCTATATCTAAGAAGGTGGTTTCTCAACGTAATACGTTGTTTCTTTGACGACCTGCATTTTAAAAGTTTTTTTAGCACTGAATAATCTATTAAAAGTTGTTTCATTCAATTAAACTGGAATACTTTCCAATTCATCCTCTCACAATTTAATTTCGACACGACGACAACGTATTACGTTGTCACCCGGACTAAATGGTGGAACACGATATTTTTACAAGCTATATTCATTATAGTTGGTGTACCTCTTAGCTCAGTAGATCCTCCTCAAGGAGCATGTCACGTTCTCATATTCATGTTGTTGTTCTTCTCTACAACCGTGCCCTCAATCTTTCTTTGTATGCATACACCTATCTTTTCGAACAATCAACATTGAAGTCTGACTTCCAAGCATATAGCCAATGACAAGTACTTTGAGTAAGGTTCTTGACTGCCCTCACTATCCACATTTACCTTTTAATTCCTAGCTACTAGTCCATTTATCCAACCTCAACACTCCATTTCTTCTCGAGTTCTAAAAAAACACTCTCTCTTTGTCTCCATGCAAACTGTCTTAACTCAACAACACTCTTTTATGAACCTTAAATATCCTTGAATGCATATATAAAACTTCATCTTTGTTCTCCCTTGTGGAGATAATCCTTTATGAGACTGTTATGCACCCGATTTATCATCAAACAAGGTCTTCAAATGATACCATTCAATGATCAATTCTACCCTTCATAGGTTTTAGCCCACATGTGTACAATGTAGGATCATCAAAGTATCAAATCCTATTATTACGTTGTCACCCATACTAAATGATGGAGCACACTATTTTTACAAGATATAGTCATTATAGTGTATAAAATATGCAATGCACCATTCTTATGTGCCTAAAGGATCTAAATCCATTCCCTCCTACTATGAGTACAACAATTTAACAACATATTACGTTGTTACCCCTGATAACGATGATCTGACTCATTACTAGGCTACATAAGATACATGGTGTACTATATAAAACTATAATTTAAGATCTTAGTGTGCCTACAGGATCTATATCAAAGAAGGTGGTTTCTCAACGTAATACGTTGTTTCTTTGACGACCTGCATTTTTAAAGTTTGTTTTGCACTGAATAATCTATTCAAAGTTGTTTCATTCAATTAAATTGGAATACTTTCCAATTCATCCTCTCACACTTTAATTTCGACACGACGACAACGTATTACGTTGTCACCCGAACTAAATGGTGGAACACGTTATTTTTACAAGCTATATTCATTATAGTTGGTGTACCTCTTAGCTCGGTAAATCCTCCTCAAGGAGCATGTCATGTTCTCATATTCATGTTCTTGTTCTTCTCTACAATCTTGCCCTCAATCTTTCTTTGTATGCATACACCTATCTTTTGAACAATCAAGCATTGAAGTCTGACTTCCAAGCATATAACCAATGACAAGTACTTTGAGTAAGGTTCTTGACTGCCCTCATTGTCCACATTTACCTTTTAATTCCTAGCTACTAGTCCATTTATCCAACCTCAACACTCCATTTCTTCTCGAGTTCTAAAAAAAACACTCTCTCTTTGTCTCCATGCAAACTGTCTTAACTCAACAACACTCTTTTATGAACCTTAAATATCCTTGAATGCATATATAAAACTTCATCTTTGTTCTCCCTTCATGGAGGTAATCCTTTATGAGACTGTTATGCACCCGATTTATCATCAAACAAGGTCTTCAAATGATACCATTCAATGATCAATTCTGCCCTTCACTAGGTTTTGGCCCACGTGTGTACAATGTAGGATCATCAAAGTATCAAATCCTATTATTAGGTTGTCACCCATACTAAATGATGGAGCGCACTATTTTTACAAGATATAGTAATTATAGTGTATAAAACTGCAATGCACCATTCTTATGTGCCTAAAGGATCTAAATCCTTTCCCTCCTACTATGAGTACAACAATTTAACAACATATTACGTTGTTACCCGTGATAACGATGACCTGACTCGTTACTAGGCTGCATAAGGTACATGGTGTACTATATAAAACTATAATTTAAGATCTTAGTGCGCCTACAGGATCTATATCTAAGAAGGTGGTTTCTCAACGTAATACGTTGTTTCTTTGACGACCTGCATTTTTAAAGTTTTTTTAGCACTGAATAATCTATTAAAAGTTGTTTCATTCAATTAAAATGGAATACTTTCCAATTCATCCTCTCACAATTTAATTTCGACACGACGACAACGTATTACGTTGTCACCCGGACTAAATGGTGGAACACGATATTTTTACAAGCTATATTCATTATAGTTGGTGTACCTCTTAGCTCAGTAGATCCTCCTCAAGGAGCATGTCACGTTCTCATATTCATGTTGTTGTTCTTCTCTACAACCGTGCCCTCAATCTTTCTTTGTATGCATACACCTATCTTTTCGAACAATCAGCATTGAAGTCGACTTCCAAGCATATAGCCAATGACAAGTACTTTGAGTAAGGTTCCTGACTGCCCTCACTGTCCACATTTACCTTTTAATTCCTAGCTACTAGTCCATTTATATTGATGCTAGTGATGATTTGTGATACCCTTGAGAGCTATTTTTGGGTTAATTCTCTTCTATACGGCAGCAACTGATTTTAAACATTTCTCAACCTTGAATAACTTAGAAAAGATACTCTATTGTCTAATCTGATGATTTGGTTCTTCGCAACCTTTGGCTATTAAGTTATATTCACCAACTTCTTTGTGCATCTATAGTTTTGGCTTTCATGAGAAAAAGGATAGATCATGATCTACATACTTCATGCTTCTTTTTCAGATTTCCTATTGTTGCATTGATACTTTTTCCTATTGAAAACATGAGTGGAAATCATTGTTGAAAAGAAAGAGGCAGTGAGATATCATGTGAGGGAGAAGGATTGGTTTTACAATAAACAATATTCAAATAATTCTATTTTTTTAGTGATATGAGAGTGAAATTAATATGGCTAGCTCAATTTTATGAGATTATTGATGTCGTTTTTACTTTTTTTGTTGACCTGAATTTTTTTAATAATGATCCTCAATTTCTTTAACATATTGAACATTTGTGAATGCAGGTCCTATCATTTTAGCATCAGCTATAATATAAATATCAAATGGTTAGTGTTATTGTCTAATTGTATAGTGTGTTAGCTTGAGCATTTTTTTTCCAAATTTTAATAATTTGTAGTGTTATTAACATCAATGTATAATCAGAGAGACTCAAAGTGGAAGCGCTTGTTAGACATTCCTATCCAATGTCCTCCGGAAGGACTGTTCTCTGCATTAGATGTAGTTTGGAGCAAAGTTAAAGATAACCGTGGAGTGGAAGGGGATTTTGTTGCATGGATAGAAGTTGGACGAGTAGATGATTTTATTAAAGGGGAATGTCAGTGGACATCATTTCCAACAAGTTATTACAAACGTTGGAGTCATTCATCACCCATAAGGGAAAGTACACACCGGGTTCGAATTGATAGCACCATCAGTTATATAATGTATGATGTGGCAATGTTCGGTGATGTTTTTAATGCAGTTTTAAAATTGTTGTTTATTTTATTATGACTCACTTTTAGTGACATTTTGCAGATATTGGTGTAGCTATGGGCCTGAAGACTTTAAAGAAGAGGATGATTTGCCATATGATAAGTCCAAGGTTCCAACTAGAGGGACGGGGAGTAGACCTGGACGTAAACATATAAAATGTGGTTGCCAATGCAATTTTAATGTGCGCATTCTTATGAAAAGAAGTGAATATGCACTTATCACATATCCTCAGATGGATCATGTGGATAACAACAATCATATATGCCATGGCCAAAAAAATCACAAATTTGAAGGGACACGAGCTTATTATGCACCACATATTAGTAAGGAATTGCAAGAATGGGTAGAAAAGTTATTGTTATTAGGAATGCCAGCTGATATTGTGTTGCAAAAGCACCGTGAAATGGTTCATGAGAAGCTAGCCTTGTTTGATGGGCAAACAAAACGTGATGATTTCTTGTCTTCACATGATGTTCAAAATATTGATACAAAAATAAAAGAAAGTACATGTATGATAGAAATGATGCCCAAAGTGTGAGAGTATGGCAAGATCAAAATCCAAATATATGTTTTGAATACCAAGAGTATGAAGGAAATGTTGAGGAAGATGGTCACGTGCCATTTATCATGGGCATTCAAATGCCGCAACAACTTGAGTGGATGTTAAAATATGGCCATAACAACATACTTGCAATGGACGCCACTTTTGGGACCAATGGAATGAAGGTATTCTCTTTTACATAATCTTATCAATAAAAAATTCTGCAAAAAATATGTTACATTTTCTTACCAATAATCTACTAATTCACATTGTTATTGCATTGCCAACTCTCCATAGTTCAAACTCTATACCATCCTCGCATTCGATTCCAAACACATGGGCCTACCAGTTGCATGGGTCATAATGTCAAGAGCTACAACTAGCGACTTAACCCAATGGATGAAAAAGCTGGTGAATAGAGCACATGCTCATATGCTTGAGTGGAAACTAAATGCTTTCATGGTAGATGATGCTACAACTGAAATCAATGCTATTAGGTTGTAAATTACTCTTTGTGTATATTGTTAGAATATATAAATTTAAATTATAGATATTAAGTTTGCTATCAAATTTTTAAAATTCTAATACAATTCATTTTCAAATACAGAGAAGTTTTTGGGTGTGAAGTATACTTATGCAGCTGGCATGTAAGGAGGGCATGGTTGAAGAATCTTGTTGCCAAGGTTAAGGAAGATCAAAAAAGACGTGTAATGTTTAATAGGTTGGGGGAAATTATGCACCATTCAAATAATGAGGAGAGTGCTATTCAAATGGCACAAGATTTTGTTACAGAATTTGTGGACGAGATAAAATTTATTAAATATTGGCAGGAACACTGGCTTCTAAGAATTGGAATGTGGGTGAGACATCTACGGACTTTAAAGCATGTTGGGCAAGAAACAAATGCTGCAATAGAGGCATATCACTCTATACTTAAGAGTAAGTGGTTATCCTCCATTCGAAAAGCATCTCATCGCAGGGTTGACTGGCTGATACATCAATTAATCACAGTTGTTTTTATATATTATTGGTGGAGTCAATGTTGTAAGGAAAGTGGGTTCTACCGTAACTTCAAAGTGGAGAAACTAGAAAATAACCAATGGCTGCATGCACAATCCATTCCTGATTATTATGTCACCTTCCATACCTCTGACCCACGGTTAGCATGGGTTCGTAGCCAGACGGATGATACTTGTCACTATGAAGTATGGTATCAAACCCCACATTTGGCAATGTGTGAATGTGGAGTGTCAAAGAATGGGTACTTATGTAAGCACGTAATTAAAGTGAATATGATGAAAAAGAATTCAGCGAGAGAAAACTTTAATGTTCAGGTATTCTAGGAAAAATGTTTTTCAAGATTTTCCAACATAGTAATTTATTGTATCTAAATTCTATTAATTTTGGTTTTTATTCAAATCTTTGATTTATTATACTAATTTGTAATGTTCTCCAGGGTTTATTTTGTGCTCCAAATGTTGCATGTGGAGATGAACATGTGGTTGATGATCCTTTTGGTCAAGCATGGAATCCTCCAAACACCTGTGAAGACTCTATGCATGTTTTGCAACAAGATAAACATGTTATAAATGAAGAAGATGAACACTTGAGCCCACAAGTGAGAAGGATCAGAAAAATAGTAGATAACAGTCTTGTTGGTCCTCTAAACAAGTCATTTCTTACTTTATTAGAGAATACACTTGTGGAAACAACAAACCGATTGAGGGGAAGCCAAATATCTTCTATATTAGGTGTGCAACATCCTGAGGCACAACCGTTTAGACCTGTAGATGATGGATTCAACAATACACTTCATCGAGAGAGAGATTTTATAGAGAAGATGTTGAATCGAAGGCGCCCATGTCCAACAAATAGGAAAGCTAGTTTTCCTATTGTAAAAAAGAGTCGTGTATCACGTCGACTAACATGGGAGGATGAATTAAAAAGAGCTGCAGAACGAGATAGGGAAAGGGGGCTTGTTGAAGAACTTGAAGATGAGACCAACACAAATGGAATTTAAGGGTAATTTTATAGAACAACTATTTTTATATTTTCAACCACAGTGTGCAATGTCTATATAATTGTGTTTGATATGCAAATCTATGAGTGCATTTTGCAAATATATATCCTTGAATCATAGACTTCTATCTTGTAATCATTCTTCCCTCATATCAATATCAATATTTTATCCTTTTCAAAAAAAGATTGCAGATATTATATTTTGTTTTTGTTGCAGAAATTAAATTTTATGTGTTGTAAAAATTATATTCAGTTTTTGTTGCAGAAATTATATTCATTCCCTCCTACTTTGATTGCAGCAGTTCAACAACATATTATGTTGTTACCCTTGAGAAATGATGAACAAACACATTATTAGTTTACAAGATATGCTCATTATAATATCTAAAACTGTGATACCATCTTTTTATGCTCCTACATGATCTATACCAAAGTAGGTTATTTCTCAACGTAATACGTTGTTGCCTCAACAAAATGGATTTTTAATGTTTATTTTGCATTTTATAATGTTATGTATCTATTCAAGGTTGTTTAATTCAATCACTTTGTAATAATTTCCCACTTATGCCCTTCTACTTTAATTAAAATAGTTCAACAACGTATTGTGTTGTCATCCGTAATAAATGATGCAAGTTTCAATATTTATACAAATTTGTCACTTTTTAACAAAGGATATCCGTTTATCTCTTTATAAAAGTTACCCTAATCATGTGTATACAATGTTCTTATAGATTTGTTCTATCATGTAGTCGGCGACACTAAACATCTAAGGTAGCAGTGTTGTCTGTTGGTGCAAGAGAATTGGATTAGATGAATAAACAACAAGCTTTTGAAGGGTTCGCTATCATTTTTTTTGCAAATGCAAGAACATTACCCCACACTTAGATAGTTTCCTATTGGTACGTCCCTTTCTTGGTATCATTTTTCATCAATCTCAAAACCATCGTTAGTAACTATCTTTGGGTATTGAGCCAAAAATATGAGCGTAACAAAAATATTGTCCATATCGGTAAACACAAATAATTTTTTTAATGAAAACTTCATTTTCAACAATCTAAGTGCAATACATGAATGTGAATACGTGAGAAAGAGATCATGTTCAGAGATTGAAGGCAGAAAATAAAATAGAAAACATATTATCAATTGATTACTGCATTATCAATGATTACTACCTTTGTCAAGATGTTGGGAGGATGCTGGCAAAGTTTGTGGAGCTTGGCTTTGCACCTGCCAATTGCATTTGCTTGAAAGTTTCGAAGTTATTTTCAACTAACCCATTTTTTTGCACATCCAACAATCATTACAGTTCATTAGACCACATACCTTTTAGGCATTTTGTCAAACAATTCACATGCTTGCACATTTTGCATACAGATCATGTCAGGGCACTTGAAACTAAAACATCTGATGATAATGAGAATAATGTCATCTTTCTAATTTTTTATCAATTTCTCTCTTGCAGTTTCTACGTGTGTTTCTGTTAGTGACTCTCCTGTAGTTTCTTTCTTTCAAGGTGAACAGTAGATGTGTTCTGTATATTTGTGTTGTTTTCATTTATTATAATAGTTATTGGTTGATTACACTGTACTACAACCTCAAAAAATCCATCTATACGACACTGATATAGATTAAAAAGCTCTCAATAGGGAAAAAAATCTCATGCCTTGTGAAACTGTGTACACTTGCATACATTGAATTATAGATTAACATTGGACACCAACAAATCTGCCAACTTTGGAGATCACAGAATCGAAATTCAGTATGTATCAGAAAAATTAACCATGTCCATAGGAAATGTCAAAGGATCAAATCAATGTAAAAAGCTAAGTTATGTGGATATATAAGTATCGTTGTACATAAGATATCTGATACAACAAATTTTTACAAGAGCATGGACATATGCAGCTCAGATACATCTCTCTCCCTCTCCTCTTCTATCTCTCTATATATACACCATGAAACATACAAAATTGTTAAGAGACATTTCTCGGCCAAAAGCAAAGAAAATGGTATGTACCAGAGAACATATAAGTAATGTGTTTTGGGTCTTCGCAGCGGGGTAAGTGTTTTATTTCAATTTTATTTTTTTGAGCATTTTTCCATGTTCTTTTTCAGACTTTCCTGGGGTGCGCTTCAGTTGCACATCTGTTGTATCCAATACATCTCCTGACTGTACTTGAGCTATATCCGAATAGAAATGTTATTTGGTCTTGTTCAGACCACAGCTGAAGAGTACTAATATGATGAATTTGCTCATTAAAAATGTGATATTTGAATAAGTACAGCCAGTGAAAGATATGCAACTCCAATCTAGTGACTGCAAAGTGATGCCTAGCTTGCCTTGGCCCGGCAGATGAGCAAGGAAGAAACATCAGACACATCCAAAGCAATGAATATGGGTCTTCCATTAGTGTTCTATAGCCATTGCCACTCTAGTGAACACTTGAAACAAATATATGATATTCAGACACTGTACCATTCAAATGAACTTTAATTTTTTCATGATTATCTAAAATTTCAACATATTGCAAAGGTCATAGCAAACTCGATAACTTTAAATACTATTAATAAGATACACGTGTATAGAGAAGGTATGCATAATCCCATTCATCTAATATGGACAGGAAAAACAACAATAATAAATAAATAGTCTCAACAGCAATAATAAATGCTATCAATAAATTTGACAGGAAAAACTCATTACATTTTACAAGTCATGTCAGAAGAAGAGCCAAAAGAGGATTTTGGCATAAAATTGGCACTACATATGGATCTTACATTATTTTCTCGTTCAAGGAGAAAAACCATAACATTAAACTTGATTTTTTCTTTGACATAACTGAGTATCTTGGCAATTGTTTTACAAATAATGATACAATTGATTGTAATATCAAAACTTCAACAAATTAAATCGAGAGCTCTTCAAATTTCTCCGTTGCTTGTTAACAGCAATGGAGTTTCGCGCTTCCATCCATCCTGAATTTTTCTTTTATTTCCTTTCATCTCATCAGGCGTAAGGTGTGTGTGAACTGATGCAACACTCTTGATACCCTTTAATCTTTTTCCCTGATATGTTTACAAACAATGGGCATATCAGTAAATAAAACTATGCAAACGTAAATGATAAAATAAGTTTATCAAAATTATAAATAAGATATTGTGTGGTCACCTGTTGTTGGGAAGAATGGATCCTTTCTGAAAGTTGCATCTCAGTATCACCTTCACTATTACGTTGCTACAAAAATGAAGGATTATTGATGCAAATTATTTCCTACATTAACTCGAAGAAAAAAACACAAATATTTTAAATGTTTTTATATTTGACTCCTAGAAGAAATTAGCAATGTAAATCTTAAGTTTACGTAACTTACCAAATCAGATGAAGCATGACCCATTTTATGTATAATTTGTATGGAATCAACAATATTGGATAACATTTTTACGTTTCTTACCACAAGCTTATTTGGTTGTTCCTCTTCATTCTACAAACAATCAATTCATATAAATACTATATAATACAATTAAAGAACATGATTGTTAGAAAGAAAGAAAATTATAAGTAAAATGATATTGGGGTAAGGGAAGCTCCTGTAACAGCTGCAACAGTCAAGTAAGGGAAGCCAAGTTGGTATGAAAAGTACATAGTTTCATCGTGAATAATATGTTTCCATCGTATAAAATATTATAGGAAAATGCAAACCAGTTTTGAAAGATAAATACATAGAGGAATACTGCATAAGAATGTAATGGAAGGAAATGTATAGGGAAGTAGGAAAAATTTAAACATTAGACTAGAAAGGAAAATCCTATAGTATTCATTTCCTTGTGTCACCTATGCATGGTAAAATCTGAATATGAGCTCTCAAAATTCTATTGAATACTGAAATAAATAATGCATCATTGATATAGTCAATCAATTGGAAAAAAATAATGTACATCAAAACATAGTTTTACCTCAATTGCAACATTGTCATCTGAATATTCATTCATTCGCTGCAAACATGACAAAATGGATAAGTATACTTATACTGGATATAAAATCAATCAAATGTGCTAAAAACACAATAACATCAATAAAAATACAAATTAACACACCTTTGTCTCTTTTCCATCCTCTTTCTGGTTAATTGCCTTCAAGCAATCTTTAAACCAGATGCAATATGTCTTCTTCGATTCACCAACAGTATCTGCTCCAATATGTGGAAAATGCAATGGAGCGTCATCTACATATGATTCTTCTATGCATATGACAATGCAAAGTCCCTTTCTAAAGATCGTCCATGGCATTTTGTTCCTGGTTTAGTTGCATGAATTTTAGCAATGCCAACCTTTTTTGCATGGTCAGGCTCTAGGAACATAAAAACTTCTTCTCCTATTGTGAATTCATAGGCAGCCATGTCCTTCACCTCATTCTTTGGTTTTCCGGTTCCACCTCAACAAATTTTGAAAAATCAGTCACCTCAATCAATGGATCGGCCATATTTTTTCCCTTATGATCCTCTTTGTTGATTTTTTCTTTATCATTCATATCATTTCCCTCACTTTCTTTTGTTCTAATGGAAATAGGTGTTATTTGCATCGGTGGTTCATGTACCCATGCACTTGAAGTGTATGCTTCAACATTATTCTCTTCCTCATCACTCAAGCGGTAAAACCCAATTTTTCAAGTGCAACAACATAATAATTAATTGTATATAAAAGATGTAGGTATAAATGCCAAATTAGCAATATGATTAAGATTTAAGCACTTAAAATATATAGAAAACACAAATATTTATATTTGTAATTTACAACTGTACCTTGTTTTCCATTGGATTGTTGTTTACATTCTTTTTTTGTATCAGATTTTCTCCATCAACATCAGTTGAGTCCTATTCATGCATTCAAGTCATGAAAAGTGTGAGAATCACATTTACACAAGATTTCAACATGTTAATGAATGAAAAATGACACTTTATTATTCCAACAATGCTACTAATGTTTTTAATGAAAGCATGTTTCCTTACATGATCAACATTAATGGATTCTTCTTGGATAATATCCTGTACAAATGAAACGTTAATTTAAAATAACATAAAAAATGTGAATAAACAAAACTAAAATAATTTTAAATTTAAATTATAATAAAAATGGTAAATACCTTATCCTTTTGTCCATTTAGTTCAGAATTTGTACAATCGGTTTTCATCAAATCCTTTTTATATTGCAGCGTTGAAAGGGTTTTTTTCCTTCTTTCCTCCCTCTTTTCTACACTATCATACTCCTCTACAAGCTTGGAAATCAGATCTTTAGCTTGTTGGCTAAGGGATGAAAAATATTGCACCTTTTCTTCCCGACAATAACGCTCAATTAACCTAGATTTGTACATATATTTAGAATTTTTCAAGTGCCAGTCAACACTTCGCTTTGCAACCATATTTTGTACTATTTTTTTGTTTTCCTTTTATACTTCCCGGTCGCACGTTTACCCGGCTTACGCCTATGTAATGGAGGGAGACCATTGTGATCATGGAGGCGGTGATAGTTGATGTCTTTCAAATGCCATTTTATTCCTTGCATTTCATAGTTGCAGCAAGGAAAGACCATGCACTTAAATCTGTCCCTCTTTCCAATTTCTTTTATAATTTTACACTGCTGCAAATACTACAATTTACAGCCAATAATTAAATAGTTTATGAGTAACAATTGATGTGTAGGGAAATCCTATAACTCTTTAGTTGAAATTATTATGCAAATGTAAAAATATATGGACACTAAAAGAACACGAAATTGGAAAATCCTAATAAATCTAAGACATACTAACATAAGTTGAATACTTGAATAAAAGTGTTTTATTCATGCAAAACAAAAATTATAAATAACACTACTTACTGATCTTTGATGTTTGCACTCATTGGATGCTTTATGGCTCGGACTAGGCACCCAATCTTCATCTTCATCATCCTCCTCTACCTCATAATCTTCGTCATTTTGATCACTATTGTCATCTATGTTTAGTTCCGTGTCAAATTCTTCTTCAAAATCTGAATTCTCTTTTGTTTGATCAACAAATGCTTTTTCTTCTTCAATTTTTTCATCGTTAATCTATGTTTATGTTACAAAAACAAACACTATGTTGTCAGAAATAAGCATTTCATAACACATAATCCACTACAAAAATTATATTTCAATAAAAAACAAACAGTCACATTTCCTTACCCGTTTCAGAAAGGCCATTGCAGCACGTGTTGTCATCCTATTTTTTTGTGGTTGATTTTTTCCACAACCGCTATTTTCTTTCATTTGATTTGATTTCTTTGTGGTTAAAAAATTAAAATTTAAAATTAATACATAATATATGGTCATGCATAATCAAAATAAACAATATTGATGAAAAAACATTGTTAAAAGTTTCATCAATACCTTTAAACACAAATGAAGATGTTGCTTTTGATGATTGCTTATTTGCCAGCAATAAGATTAGAAAGGACTGCTGAAATCCAAAAATATAGAAAGGAACTTCAAATCATCTGCCAGCAATAAGATTATATCAAAAAATAGAACACAGTATATTCCTGATATAATATCTACAATGTGTACCTGTGGAAATCCTGAAGAATTGAAGATTATATCTACCAAGCAAACATGATGGAAACAGGTCCGTAGCTTTCAGAAAAGTGATGAGAAATATAAGATGAAGACAATTTATTTATGGATTATATCAGCTCAGAAATGCCATTTTTAGATATCGTTCAAAAAATCAAAAGATAGAGACATTCTCATAAATCAACAGATATAGATAGAGATATTGTCAACTCTCCATTGATAACTACTTTGACAAGGACTTCGAAGAGACTTTGGCCACACTCAACAGATATACTTCCAACCTACCCATACTTTTAACAAGAAAAGAGCTTATTCTGTCAACTTTATTTGCATTCTACTCGAGGTCTTGGTCTTCTCACTTTCTTGAACAGAGCCACAAGACATTCAACTTAACTCGGTGTTGGAATATTCACGTCAAATTATGTATTTAATAGTTTTGTTCTTATAAAAAAACCCACCATTTGATTATAGATTATTTAAATGTACAGTTTGAGTTGAGTCTGCCATTGGGCTTTTCTTTTCCCATCCTTAGCAGTATATGAATAGTTTAAAAAACATGAGATGTAAAGCACATATGGCTTCTGGTCAAAAGCTTTCCAGCTCCATTAGAATTATCAAGAAGTATTTAAAATCAGAATTATAAGGTCTCAAATCTAGTTGTGGATTCAACAAAACTTTAAGGCTTAGGTCCCCATTTCATCTTGACATCTAGCTGTTTAGATTGCTGACAAATTTTGAAGACAATTTATTTGATAGGATACTGTGTCAAATTGCATATATTAAAAGCCATGCTTCATATCAGTCCCATGATGTTCCAAAATAAGCTTTAATATTTTTTTAGCGAATGAAAGTAAGAAATTTGTATTGTATAACCTTCATTAAAATATAGCTTATTGGGGCTATATGTAATTGTTGAGTTACAAATATACATGCACATTTTTTATGCTATTCAACTCATCCACATTAAAAAATGGGTACAACTACTTTCTGTCAGATTAAAAATGACACAAAAGCTGTCAACTGAAGATATAGGTTTTATTATAATGAAGTGTCAAACTTTTTGAGTATAAATATAGTATTCTCCACTTTTTCCTAATTTGCCAATATGGCCTCATGAACTGAGAAACATTAAAAATATGAGAAAGTATAGAATAGCCAGTGCCATAGTATCCTCTAATCTATCATAACTATGAGTCAATAACAATAAGCAGTTAAGGGTTGTCAAAACCGAAAAAAATTGGAATTCCTATAGGCCTTTTATGTAGACCAATTGGTCCATAATATTTGCTGTCAGCTTTTCTCTCGGTAGTGTTCAGAGGTTACTCATTTAGTCCATCATTCTAAAGTTTTGGAAAAATAATGAACAATGAAAAACAAAGAATTGCATGTTATGGGTGTTGATGTTAGTGCAATTATGTTTCTGTCTTATGCACGTGTGCCTCATGGAATATTGATCTCTGTGGTCAGAAGTTTATATCAGAAAATTGCAAGGTTTCTGTCACTGTGAATGAGGACAAGTGGGCTAGAATAGCTGGCTTTTGTACAAGCGTGTATTGTTTTTGTTTGTTCCTGGGATTCCAAGTTTAGTGTGTCCAGCTCCAACACTGGATTTGCATATGACATTTTCATGGGGATTGACATCTTAGATTCCTTGTGCTGCTTTATTGTAGGCCTAACTCTTGGTTTTGGAACTCAGATATGGAAAGGTATTCAAATCCCACCTTCTTGGGAGCCCCACAATTGTATCAACTGATCCAGAAGTGAGCAAGGTGGTTTTGCAAAATGATGGTAGAATATTTGTTCCTTCTTATCCAAAGTCACTTAATGAACTCATGGGGAAGTCTTTGATTGCCAAAAAGGTTGCATGGTCTCATAGGTAGTTTTCTCAAATCTCCAGAGTTAAAAGAACAGATAACCGTGGACATTGAGAAGTATGTGCTAGATTCTGTGAAAAATTGGAAGGATGGTCAACTAGTTTACATCCAAGATGAAACAAAAAAGGTAAGCAATCAATACGCATACACAGATACATGTGTATGTGGGTGGTATATTTTCATAGTATCATAATTATTACGGTAATATTTTTTGTTTTAACCGCATACATTGTTTATTGAACAGATAGCTTTTCAGGTGCTGTTGAAGGCCCTGATGAGTCTTAACCCCAGTGACGAGTTAGAATGCTTAAAACGAGAATTCAGAAAGTTTATTTCGGGTTTAGTCTCAATTCCTGTCAAATTCCCTGGAACAAGGCTTTACAAGTCCTTGCAGGTAGGATTTTATATCTTCAAACTCAATTCCACGTTGATCACTACCAATTACACCAATCTAAGATATGGGCATTGGGAGATTTTAATAATACCAATTATGATTATGAAAGCATGTTTCAGGAAAAAGAAAACATGGTGAAGATGGTGCACAGAATCATACAAGACAGAGGAACAAAGTATGATAGCAACAAAACTCGAGAGAAGGATGTCCTGGATGTATTATTACATGAAACAAACAGTATAACGGGGAAGTTCACTATAGACCTCATCTCAGATAACATGATTTCCAGGAGAAGACTCTGTACCAATGCTTATGACACTAGCTGCTCAATACCTTACCGGTTGCCCACTTGCACTACAACAATTACAGGTACCAATGAATTCCCCTCTCCTTTGAGAAGAACTTATTAACTGCAATATAGTTAGTTCTGACACTAAAGCATTTATGTATTCAATGATCTCAGGAAGAAAACATGAAGCTCAAGAAGTCCAAGGAAGAGAAGAAAGAGCTAGTAACTTGGAGTGATTACATGTCATTACCATTTACTCAGGATGTGAGTATGATTTGATTAACATTATCTAATATTTATGTAATTTGGTTAAGATACAATTTTCCTTAGAGGCTTAAGTTTCCTACACATTGATCAGATGATAACAGAGACCTTGCGTTTGGGGAACAGGGTTCCATTATGTTAAGTCCCTGTTGTTAAAAGATGTGAAGAGAGAAATAATGAAGAGGAATCGCAATTCACACATTATAAGTTCTGGGTCCGTCATTTTATTATGCAAGAGATAGTCACAAAATGGTTGAAGCGGCTATAACCGTCTATTAGTTAATACATAACTAATAATGACTTAATATTAAACTATAAGCCTTATATTCCTACACCCCCTCTTAAGGTTTACACTACAAAAAGTGAGCAAAAACGTAGTGATAGAAGATTAAAACTAAATAGAGTCCATTAGTTAATACATAACTAATAGTGACTTAATAATAAACTATAAGCCTTATATTCCTACACCCCCTCTTAAGGTTTACACTACAGAAAGTGAGCAAAAACATAGTGATAGAAGATTAAAACTAAATAGAGTCCATTAGTTAATACATAACTAATAGAGACTTAATAATAAACTATAAGCCTTATATTCCTACACCCACTTTTAAGGTTTACACTACAAAAAGTAAGCAAAAACATATTGACAAAAGATTAGAACTAAATAGAGTCCCACATTCTTCAAAAGTTTCCTCTCTAAAACATAGTGCTTTGACTAGGTACAACTCTGTTCATGAGTCGAATTCCGTGTTTGAGGTTTTTAGCCATAAATTACAGTTTCAATTTTAGACAGCCCGTTTACAGGCTATACAATTTTTTTATTTTTTGGGTATTGTAATCTTCAATTTGTTTAGATCTTCATTAGCAAACTGTTAAAAATTGGAGCTTTGAAACAGGGTGTGGACATATGCCAAAGTACTGTGCAGAAGGGAACAGTTGAAGTGCCCTGGTAGGTATTTATGCAAAATTTTGAAGCATGTAAATTATTCGACAAAATTCCTGAGATATATTTTGTCTCCTAGATTGCGGGATATGCAACTTAGTAACTTTTGGGCTATTTCAATTGGCATGTTCAAATCTAGACTCCATAAATCTTTCCAGCATCCTGCTAGCCTCTGTCAAAACAAGGGCTTCAAGAGCACGCCATGAGCAACGATCAAAGTATGATGGAACATTGTTCATATTTTAAGGGTATTGATGAAGGATAGAGGAATTTAATAGATGGTGGGATTTAGTTGGATTAAAGGATATAAAATGGTGAATGGTTTTTTTGTGTAAGAGATGAATCACACCCACAGGTATAGGAGATTAATGCAAAGTTGCAGAGATTTACAATGGGTATGGGCATCCACCAAAGCATAATGGAAGTGGTATTTCATAATTTCTAGTGTCTCAGTAAATGCAACCAACATGTGTCCAATCTCTTCAGTTCACTTTTCATATCATACTCCCATCCTCTGCCAAAATATGAGCTTTGAAATAGGGTATGCACATCTACCAAAGCATTGCACAGAAGAAAATTTTGTCAGATATTTTAGTTTCAAATACCCTGGTAGATATGTATGCATAATGTGGAAGCATGTGAATTATTTAACAAAATTCCTGAAACACGTGTTTCTTTTGATGGTGAATTTTTTTGCAAAGTGTCAAAAAAATTGGAAGACCACTGTTTTTATTTTCCGGAGGCATCCCTTACAGGAGCTTCCCTTACACTCAACCAAAAGCCTTCTTCCGCAATGAGTTAGGGAAGCTACTGTTTTTATTTTACTGAGTCGTGAAAATCAACCAAATGCACAGAGTGTAGATTAACCTAAAAAAATCCAACTTATGGAAGGGATTATTGGACGCAGCGACAGCTGATTTTATTCTGAGAAATAAAATCATGGATTTGCATCCATGGTGATGTCAAGGAATAACATCATTTCAAACAAAGACATTGTTCTTGCTGAGAGCATTGGTGATGTATTCTGTAAAGCCCTGTTTTATGACTCCATGGAGGTATCGTAAAGTTTCAAACTCTGCACAGAAACTACAAATCACCCCAAATTATTGGAAAAAAGCCTCAGAATGACAAAAAAGAGCAGGACGCATTTAGATAGACGTTTTAGAGAAGGAGCCTGCTAGAAAAGCACGACTAACGAGCTGCAAATATTTTTGGACACTTCAACGCATTGGGTATAAGGTTATGTATTGTTCATGCAATCAAAGACAAGTGACATTGTAGCAGTGATGACAACCGCAAGGAATCTATGCTTGGTCGGCGCACTTCAGTGGAATATGCAAATTGAACTGAGCTTTAATTGAATATATAAATGCTTGCCCACATACCGTTAATATCATAGAGTTGTTATATTTAGGTTTATTTTATACAGTACTTACGGTTGCAAAAAGTGTAGTTAGTTAGTTCAAGTGTCATGGCAAGTTCTTCAATGGTGAAGATGGGTTCATGTTTGAAGGCTGATGACGTGCAAGAGCTTGTAAAATCGAAGCCGGGGCTGAACCAGAGAGATACATTCGACCCAAACAAGAGAGGATTGGATGCTCAGCATTAAATGCTCCAGCTAGCCTTCAAATACCTGTCATTGACATGGGGAGGATTGTATCAGGATGTCATTCTACGAGGCAACATGAGATGGCCAGACTTTCCAAGGCCTGTCAAGAGTGGGGTTTTTTCCAGGTTAGTTGGGCTAAATATATCTATTTTTTACCACTCGCTAACATTTAAGAGTTAGATGTTTCCAAATGTTCAGTAATAATCTTTACAAACATGTTTGTTACTTAAATGGCCACAATAATTTTAGCAGTGTGTTTATTTTACTTTCTCAGGTTTTGAATCATGGAACTGGGCACTGGCAACTATTGGAGCGAATAAAGAAAGTGGTGATGGAGTTCTTCAAACTGCCATTGGAAGAGAAAGAGAAGTACGCAATGATGCCGGGCACAATCCAGGGATATGGTCACGGTTTCATCTTCTCAGATGACCAGAAGCTAGACTGGTGCGACATGATGGCACTGGCTACCATGCCAAAATCTATTCGTAAACAAAACCTTTGGCCGGATAGACCCTTACTTTTCAGGTTATACGTTTTTATTAATATACCCTGCAATACTACAATGGTAATGCTAACTTATGTCAACTATCTATGCTGAGATGTTTTTTGCTTGAGTTTTGCAGGGATACATTGGAAGCTTATTCAATTGAGGTATTTAGACTCTGCCAACATTTGGAGTCTTTCATCGCTGAGAATTTGGGTCTAAAGCCCAACATTTTTGAAGAAATACTCGCAGAAAATGTGCAGGCACAACGGATGAACTTGTATCCACCCTGATCTAGGCCTGATCTCGTTCTAGGTTTAAGTGCACACTCTGATGGAAGTGCTCTTACTGTGTTACTGCAAGATGACGAATCGGTAGGCTTACAAATTCTTAACAAGAACCTGTGGATTTCTGTAGAGCCGATTCCAGGCGCTCTGGTTATCAATATAGGAGACACGCTAGAGGTACATATACCCAATTTAGAATGTATAAAAATAGTTATAAATCATTTAAAAATTATGTTTCAATGGACATTATAAATATTATATTTGTATAAAACTAGTTATTCGTATAAAAATAACTAATAAATTATTGAAGGGTGTATGATTTTTAATGCGCCATGCTGTTTCAGAGACGAAATTAATACTCTCAGTAAAGAATGCTTAACTTTATTGAAGATAATTCCGGGGAATATTACTTGCTCCCCATGAGCTTTCAACATTGCATTCTCCTGTCTTTTAAATTGGTGTTGTCTCCTTAAAGGTGAAGTTAAATAAGTTGAAAACTTTTCATTTGGGTATTCTGTATTTGTATTGTAACGCTGCCATACATTGTTCTAGCACGCCTTAACAAGATTGGTTTATAAAAATAGCTATAAACCAATACTAAATTTAACATTGTACTAAAGTGAAGAAGACGACGTCTGCAAGTATAAACAACAGTCAATACTTACCTGCAAACACTTTCATAAAACGAAATAACAAAAATGCGAGCCTAAGGGGTTTGTGCATTCAAAACCACAAAGCATGTAAAACCACAAATCAGAGAAGCACAAAATAGCATGTAACATAAACATAGATTAAAGATATTTTTTCAGAAACAAATCGATGTAACATAATCATAGATTGTAGAAACCCACCTCTGAAATCCGTTCTTTGGAGCAAACAGGGAAGCACCTGGGAGGACGTCAACTCTGGAGGAACTGTATATTTTTATCAACGCGTTCGAGAAAGCAATGTGCAAGGAGAGGATTAAATGCTCGTGGAAGGAATCGGGCTGTGGAGAGGCGCCTATGTGATCAAAGTTGTGCAGCAGAGAACAGCTCAAACCAGGGGCATGGAAACCGCATGGAACAGGGGGCTATGGCGGGTAATATCTTTTTCATGAAGGCGGAGCTATGATTTTTGAAACTGGAACCGTGTGACAGCTGCAGGTGATTTGACAGGAGTCGCTGAAATGATGGCCGACAAAGGCTGGCAAAACCGGCAATATTTATTAGCTTGTCAGGACGGGAATGGAGACGGAGTTAACGGAAATGAAAACGGAGCGTGGGTCAAACGCCACGAACGCCACGTAGACCACTGTGCCACCTCACTACCCCCTGCGAACTTGCGTGAGGGATAGGGTCCGCGGTCAGGCGAGAAGTCGATGATAAGGAAGAGGTACATGTATTTGACGGAGGAGATATTGAAGGAGAACCCGAACGTGTGCGCATACTCGGCCCCTTCCTTAGACGCTCGGCAGGACATGGTGGTGGTGGAAGTGCCGAAGCTGGGGAAGGAAGCGGCTTCAAAGGCCATAAAAGAATGGGGTCAGCCCAAGTCGAAGATCACACACCTCCTCTTCTGCACCACCAGCGGCGTCGACATGCCCGGCGCAGACTACCAACTCACTAAATTACTGGGACTCCGCCCTTCCGTGAAGAGAGTGATGATGTATCAACAGGGCTGCTTCGCCGGCGGCACCGTTCTCCGCGTCGCCAAAGACCTCGCCGAGAACAACCGCGGAGCCAGAGTCCTGGCCGTCTGCAGCGAGATCACCGCCGTCACTTTCCGCGGCCCCTCCGACACTCACATCGACAGTCTGGTCGGGCAGGCTGTATTCGGCGACGGCGCCGCGGCCGTCATCGTCGGAGCGGATCCCATTCCTGAGGTGGAGAAGCCCTCTTTCCAACTCCTCTTTACTGCTCAGACCATCCTTCCCGACAGCGAGGGCGCCATTGACGGGCACCTCAGAGAGGTTGGTCTCACCTTCCATCTTCTAAAAGACGTGCCCGGGTTGATCTCGAAGAACATCGAAAAGGCACTGGTGGAGGCCTTCCAGCAGTTCAACATCTCCGACTGGAACGAGCTCTTCTGGATCGCCCACCCGGGAGGCCCTGTAATTCTGGACCAGGTGGAATCTAAACTCCAACTGGATCCGAAGAAGCTGAGGGCCACCAGACACATTCTGAGCGAGTATGGCAACATGTCCAGTGCCTGTGTGCTCTTCATATTGGACGAAATGAGGAAGTCTTCCGCGGAAAAGGGATATGCGAGCACGGGAGAAGGACTGGACATGGGCGTTCTGTTTGGACCGTCGTCCTCAAGAGCGTTCTGTTTGGGCTGTAATAATCTCATTGATAATCTCACAGTGGAGACCGACGTCCTGAAGAGCGTTCCGCTGCAATAATCTCATTAATAAATAGCCACACTCTAAATAATGGTTTATATTTGTGTGGCGTAATCATGTCACCGTTCGGACATAGTCATTCTATAGAATGCATTATGTTTGGATGATGCTTTTATCGTGATTAAAGATAAATAATTATGTTGATAGCTATTTTAAATACTAGTAAGGGATGTGTCTACCATTTTGTGTCGATATCTACGTAACCATTGGTTTCAAAACTATTGGTTTGAAAACCATTAAAAGAATATCATTGAAAATAATACTATTTATTAAGATAATTTTGTTTTTAATTAAGGATGATATATATTTTGTTTGTAGTTACACCAGAGGCGCTCCCTGTTGGAAATTGGAATGGCCTTGGCTAATTCTGACTCCTGTCAGAACATGGACAACAAAATTGCAGTTTAATGCTTTGCACTGAAATCTGGCGGTGACCATGAAACCTGTCATGAAGTTTAAGATGAGGTTGATTTTAACAAACCAAAACATAAGAGGAAGAGGGTTGTAGAAGAGGGGATTAGAGAGAGGAGAAGGAATTAGGAGAGGATAATGTTGGGGGGAACCATATTGTGGAAGCTATGTTTATTTCGAGGAGGAATAATATATTGTGTTAATCCTAAGGAATATGGAGCAGCCACCCAGTAAGTGTCAATAACTTGTCCATAAGTTGTATGACACCATAAAAATGGTTGTACACAATTGAAAGCATTGCAGAACAAGCGCTTAATTAGCGGAATGGATTCTGGATTTTGTAATCCACGATAACAAAAGGATCTTGAAGTATACTATATATCAATATATGTATCATCTCAATTAAACATATCACATTACATTTGAAGGACACATCATGTGAGACATATATAAAATGAAAAAAAGGAGAGCCGTAAATGATAATCCAATAATATAACAATAATAATTAATATAAACTAGAACTGTACTAACACAAACAAACCAAAAAAATTAGACATATCACATTAAATTTGAAGGACACATCATGTGATCATTGAGTTTAAACAAGAATATTGACATGAAGAAGTTAAGAGCATCCCATGAAAAAAAACATGACCCAAATAAATGTCACATGAGATTATAGAATGAAAAAGTAATGGGGTAAATATGTTTGTCATGAAATATTAATCACTGAAAATCATGACTGTGTGACTAAACATAAAAAAATTGTTGTTACATTAACAAAACACAAATTCCAATCCTATAAATCTACAAAATTTAGGTAGAATAAGGGAAGTGCTTACTTGTTGTATGTGCGGAAAGGCTGATATTCATGGGATGAATCTCCATTTTGCCTCTGAAGAGACTCAAATGTCACACATTTTCTTTGGAGAAACCACAAAGCCCAGAGTAACATGGATGGATCTCAAAGACATGCAAGGAGGAATCTGTATATGCTCCACATCAAGACACAGGTGTTTTCACTTAACACCAAAGGTATACATAATTATAGACATCCGCAAAAAGGCAAGTATCACATCCTTGACATCAACATCCTCCAATAAAATATATAAAGCATAAAATTAATCATAATAGGATATGCAACGGAAGGCAACAAAGCCCCTCCACTTTATTTATATCAGAAAAGAAAAGAGAAACTAACCATTGCATGGAAGCAATCTCCATAATCATGGGTGGTTGCAAAAACATGATCTACCCCTCCCTATAATTCTAGTAAGGGATGACCTCCGAAATATAATCCACAGCAGCGAGTGAGCATGCCCAAAAGACGCAAAACCGTTAGTTGCGACAAAATTACATGAAACACACATGGAAGCGGAGAAAAATCAGCTTTCTAGAGGATCAAACACACACACATAGCTTCCCAAAAATCATGATGTATAGCAACATCTACGGCAAATAAATGGTTACTTCACATCACTCGACAATCATGTTCTCAAAAGCATAAAATGTCAACTCCTGAGCTTCATTTTTTTGTTTAAAATGTAAAAGGGGGTTCGGTAAAAATATATGCAATGTACACCAGAATCATCAGAAAACACATTTTTTTTGGAGGTAATCGGAGTTAAAGCTCTCCTCCACCAAAACGCTAGATGTGAGAACACGAGATCGAACCATCAACCTTTGAACGCCCCCCAGAAATTGCTATTTATTTGTGGATTCCAAATTGAAGTGAATGACAAGCTGCAAACATAGAGGAACAGACAAATCCACATCGTTTACTAAGCACAGAGGACATGAACGGTGACACAAACCATCAGATCTAATTAAAATATTAATATGTCGACAATGTACTCATGCTAATCTTCATCGTCCACATCATTGTCTGATGTCATAGCGGGTAAGCCTCAACCCAATTGTGAATGCCTTTGGCTTAAAGACAACGAAATGAACAGGGAGGTGGAATTAAAAATGTTGGAGGTAAATACTTGTTGTTTCAGCATAATAAAATAAATGAAAGAATGCAAAATAACATTGAATCACAAGTCAAAACCCATATGTTCAATCCCCAACGCCTTACAAAGAGCTAACAATCAAGATTTGTGAAATATTTGATGGTGAAGATGGTAGATGTTATATGTCGATCTATCTTTACGAAATAAAGGTTGTTGATTAGACGACATTTAATTTGTTACGTAAGACAAATACATGGATGGAAAGTTAAAAATAAAAAGGTGGGAAATAAATACTTGCGACTTAGGTGTAATAAAAATGCAATAATATAAAATAACTTTGAATCGAAAGTTAAAACTTAAAACCCATCTTTTCAATTCCCACCACCTAAAAATCAAGATTTACAAAAGATAACAATCAAGATTTGCAAAAGATTTGATAGGCACAAGTTGATAAAGAGTGGAAAAAGTTAATAATCTATGTCTAATTGAATAAACCAATTAGGAAACAATATGGTTTGCATGCTAAAAATGATTTTGTTAGCTTTGAAGGGAAGGATGGAATGCAAAAGTTGAAGGAAGAAGGGAATGAGGTTGGGTGGCTATGGTGGTTAGAGAAGTGAGAGGTGAAAAGAGGCTGGAGGTAGGTTTCTAACAAAGGAACACAGGTTGAATCCCCATCTAGCACCATCTTAAAAAGGCAATTTGTTGACTTGTTTGTATAACATATATTAAAAATTAAACCAAACATGATGGGGTTCAGGAAACCCTAAATGAATTGTTATCAAATATTAAATTTAACGGTCAATAGTTGTAAATCTTAAATACTTATAAATTTCAAAAAATAGACATGTATGACTTGAGTATTTAAAATATGTCTTTCATTTTGTATATATATTTATATACAAACCATATAAATATACATAATGTATTTGAAATTTTTGTAATTAATAAAGTTAAACTTTTTAATGTTTTATCAGCCATTTATGTTTAAAGGACAATATTGAAAAAAAAATTGTCACATAGTAAACTAAATGAATGTGAGTTGGTGCTTTATTGAAAATTTCTCCATAAGCTACCACTCATGGTTGTTATTATGTGGACATTTTAGATCTTTTAGTTAATCAGGAGGTTGCTAAACTAGGTTTAACCAAACTTGAGTTTTGTTTGAGTGATCCAACCCTTGGGTCAATATAATGTTGTATAGGTTAAAAGAAAATCATAACAAAATTGTATTGTTGCCAAGTGGTCATGTGAAGTGGCTCCTACCTTCCCTATGCAAAATATTTGAATTGTTACCCTCCTTATGACAAGGGAACCTTATACCCTTCATGTTCCCTAATATAAACACAGATCTCAATGCACCTGGTTAATATGTACGACTGAACCATATAACTCATGAAGGACCTTCTAAAAGTTAACCACCAAATTAACATCCACTATATCTAATGCAATACCCAATCATTACTTTATACGGAAATGCTGATTATATCAAATACCATCAAACAAACCCATTTATTCCCTATAACACTTGCCAAAAACATCAATATTCTTTAGCTTGAAAATAACTTTGAGGTAATTATCTTCCTCAATATTTTTAGCACTAGACATTTCTATTTTATTTAAATTACATTTACTTTGTCATGCAATTTTATACAACTCTCTTTTAAAAAAGAAAGAATACCACTTACTTTATTTCACATTTTTATAATGTTGAATTCTTGTTCATTTGATAATTTCTAACAATCCGTATTGGAATGGTGTGTTAAATTCCACTAATCTAGAGAGTATACTTTTAGGACATCACGTATTTATAAAATTTATTTTTCAAACAACAAATTTCAAGGAAACAAAATGTTAATTAAAATTAATTTGCATGCAATACTTTATAGCTGTTATAGAAATAGAAATAGAAATAGAAATAGAAACTTTTAACGTCCGCGAGGCTAAAAATAGCCTATGAGACGGTAAAACCACTTTCTTTACAGTTCACCAATTCAGATCTTCTTTTGTTAATCCTGATGATGAAGTCTCCGACATAACATGTACAAGACTATTTGTCTCATGCGAAAAATAACAGTTGCCCATATTGAACCGAAAGAAGGTAGGAAATTTAATATTAGTTTATATGTGAGATTACATATACACAAACACAATTGTTATGGAATTCTGTTGTCATTTCAATTTAAAAAACACACACATGTTGCATTAATACAGAAAAAAAAATAGGCAATCATCCGTGTCACCTCTTAGCCCTCTTTGGAGTTCTTTTCAAGGAAGTTGCTGGTTTCTTGGTAGCGGGTTTGACAGCCTTCTTGGCTATAGGTGTCGCATCTACCTTTTTAGGAGCAACCACTACCTTCTTAACAACCTTCTTGTCAGAGGGTTTATTAGCCTTGGCCACTTTAGGCTTGAGAACCCTAACCTTCTTAGCGGCAGGCTTCAGCTTGGAAGAAACGGGATTTTTCAGCTACGCTTTGGGAGCCTCTTGCTTGGCTTAGCGGACCTTGGGCTTCACCGTCTTTGCTGGCTTCTTCAATTTCACCGTGGCGGGGAGTTTGAAGGAGGCCTTGACCTTTGAAAGCTTGCCAGATTTGGTGAGGTTTAACATCTTCTTATAATTGGCAGGGAGATGTGACATCGTGGCTCTTGCTAGACCCGTCCGCTCCTTCAACGTCGTAATTGCATCTGTGATCATCTGCTAAACAAACATAGAGGGTTTCCTAAAATTAGTCGCCGAGATTTTGGCTGAAAATGCCACTTTTTTACATGCAATTAGAATACCTGCAGATACGTGCGATGGGAAGGTGGTGGTTTTGATCCCTTGAAAGTGCATGGTTTCTTCTCCTCAACCGCAATGGTGGCTTCATCTGTTCAAGCCATCCTTGCGAAAACCTTAAGATATAAAAGAGAGCGCCTCCTTTTCTGAAAAATGACTCCTTTGATCCAAGCTCCCAAACACAGTTGTGTTTTTTTAAATGGAAACGGCAATTGAAATCCATAGCAGCTGTGTTTGTGTACATGTAAACTCATGTCTTCATGCCCAATGTTGTTGTCAGAGTTTTACATGACCAAGCTCTTACAGCCAAAGCCGTGGAAGATGGTTCGTAGAGTTAAAAACCCTCTGGCAGCGTAAGGCCCACCTCTTGGAGCTTGCTCAGCTCACTAAAACACGCCGCGAGGAGATCTAAGCAAACCCTGCAAAAACAAGGGTAAAAATCGTCAAATACACATCTGAGAAGGGACGACCAAATATCACCGGAGTAGTATTTGGACACCGACCTGCTGGCCGAAGAACAACTTCATTGCAAAATCCAGAGTCAGATATTTTGGCTTGAAGATGGAAACCAACAAAACAATCAAAAACGAAAAGGTCAACCAAGGCTGCAAAAACGCCACCTCTGCACATACTATTAGACACAAATCCAGGCCATACATGTCGAAGACGACAGTGTCGAACACCCACCGCCCACCGCCCAAAACACCTCCAAATAACGTTGATTTCATTTTACTTCGAACTTCAGAATTTATTTCATTACTTTTTAGTGTAGCCTTGCTGTCTATTGTGAACGGTCCTGATTCGATTGATGACTGAGCACGTGGAGGCTCTGGAGTGCTGCACTACCCGTGATCGCCCAAAACCCACCTCCATTTGCAGGCAGCAGCTCATACTGATGCGACCCGAAAAAAAAATATTATGTCTGCTGACTGTACATATAATAATCTCACTGATGTAGACCTCCATACCTGCACAAAGATCATCAGCCCTCTTACGCAAGCGAACCGTGCTACTTAGACAGACATTTCCATCTCTTCACAGACATTAACGGCCCTCATACGCATCAAAACCTTGGAAAGCTGCGATCTAGTGTAGGGCTCCAGCAGTTATAGGGTTTCCATAGCTATCCACAGGTGCAAGTATGGCGGTTTCAAATACAAGCCCGGGTTCGGTTCAAAGGTCATGGTCATGCCTTTGACAGTGTAAATCCTACCACTGTCAAACTTTTGGCATGGACGGCTGGATTACATCCGTAATCAACGTCCTCATGTACCATTTCATCTCACCCATCCCTTCTCTGACATGGGTCAGAGCTCCCCCGGCCTCAACCCAATTGTAGATACGCCTTCGGCGTAATAACCCATCGAGACAAATAACTATGAAAGTGACGTGGCCAATGATCTCATTCTAGAAGGCGCTTCTATGTAGAAGAACTCCATCAGCCCTGCCATTGCAAATATATTTGATATTCCCAAAACAAAATATTGCAGACCAACCCACAAGAACGTTATTGGCATTGGTTTCGGAGAATTTACGAGGCCCTCTTCTTTTGCGACATATTTTCTCTTAATTTCGACCAGTGCAGCCACCTCCATTAACAATATGTGCAATAAAAGCCCCACACCGACTCGCTTTAAGTGAGTAATGCCCATCTCTTTGTCGGTTAGCCAGTAGGTGAATGGGACGATTACGAAGAACATATCATAGAGGGGAATAAGAATCATCATGTTCATCACTAGAATTGGCGGCAGAGAGGCTGCAGGGACTAGAAAACCTTTAATTTTTATGTCCATGGTTGTAGCCTGTCTTATCGAAAAGGTCTGCATCCGGGAAATGCGGAAGTTCATCATAATTGTGCTAGCAAAAATAGGCAACACTTCTTCCACCTACGTGACATAGCACAATCACCAAGGGATTTCCTATCCTGTTGCGCCTACCATTTTGATATCCGATACACCGTCTAATTTGAAATTTAACCCCTTGTTTCCAGTCAGAATATATATGGACCGGGCCTTGCTAACTCTGACAGTCCATATGTCAACAATGTCCTAATATAAAATGGTTGCATAATAGTTTAAAAAATTGACAGTTTCCGAAGAATGGTATGGGAATAACCTACCATATCAGCAGAGATAGCGACGACATGGCCACCATATTTACCCCATGATAGTGCCACGACAATGCGCGACCACTGATATTTAGTACATACATGATTTATGGGTTTATTTTTCCATAAAATCCTTGCGTA
This sequence comes from Taxus wallichiana var. yunnanensis, assembly GCA_018340775.1. Classification (NCBI taxonomy): domain Eukaryota; kingdom Viridiplantae; phylum Streptophyta; class Pinopsida; order Cupressales; family Taxaceae; genus Taxus; species Taxus wallichiana. The sequence continues at coordinate 1,016,026,383 of CM031242.1, forward strand.
GCCTCTAGAGATGAAGGGTTATTCCAGTTCCACTTTTGTTGGCCCGCCCATTGGTGGTTGTCGTCTACCCAAGTTAAATAATCAGTATTTTTAAAGGTATTTTTCTTTCAGTTTTTAGCCTCGGGAAAGTGACTGTAAAATTAAGTCCACAAAATGAGTATTATTGGGCCAATATTTGGTCATAATTTGGAGGATTTAGCAAATTTCTCAGTAGGTGAGGAAGAGAAGTTGATTAATTATAATGTAGAAATGTGATCCCTCTATTGAATCCCACCGAGAGCTCTATTGGCAGGGAGGTGGATGAGGGATGCACTAACAACCACCTAGAGTTCATTTCCATGGAAAACAACTCAGCCATGAATTTTCAATAGGGGATCAAACATCGGTATAAATATTCTATATACATGAGGAGTATCCTCACCTTTAATATAGATAGTCAAGCAAGTAAGGAATATGGAACTAAGGGTGTGACAGATGAAGCCAAGGTCAGAAATCCGCAACCTCGAGACTTAGTACTAGAATCTAAATTAATAGCCATATTTTGTCAGCCTGACGATAACAAGGTTAAAATAGGACATATGCATGGATCATATTCAAGTATAGAGAATAATTTTGATTTAGATCTCCACTTATTTCTCGATCATTGATTATGGAAGGGTTCCTATTGCTAAATTTGTTACCAGAGTTTTAGCTTTTAATAGGAAAAACTTTAAAAAATGAATTCTAAAGATTGAAAGATTTTATTCTTTAGAATCAGTAGCCTCCAAATATTGCAATTTGTTGAATTCCTACCATGCGTCATCATCTCTATCACCTTGTTTATACATCTTCATTTGGGGAAGACACTATATTCATCGTATTTTTGCTCTTCCATGATTATTGACATCAAAGGCTTTAAGGGGTGGAATATTGCTTCGCTGTCAAATATGAGTTCCACATTTAGTGATGGTTGGACCTTCCTTTGCATAAACCCCCAAAATTTAGCATCGTAAGAATCTTAAATGTAGCATTTTATTTGTCCCACAGAAGGATGTCATGTTTTCCTTTCCTTTCCCTTTTTTATTTCTTCTTAGTTTTCTTCTACTTTATTGTTTTTTCAATGTCTGTGCAACATTAATTTCTTGAGCTTGGGCAAGTTATCAATTTATTTGCTAGCCCTAACTTGCTTGGATGGCTTGTCTCATTGGGATATTTCATTTTAATGTGACTGATACAAGTGACTTTAGGAGAATTCAGCTCTTGTGATTCAAACATGTGATCTGTAGACAAAATTACATAGAAAGAATTTAGTCTTTTGTAGTCAAATGCCATGGGAGAATAAACGGGCGTGCAATTGATGTTTGTGGCTCAATTGAAAGGTGGAGCCATTTGCAACACCGTGAATGAGGTTTGAATCCCGTTTAGAGACATACACCTCTCCTTGCTTACTGACATGAGACTTTGCATTATCCTCTAAAAAATGAATGTTTGTGTTGCAGAAACGACCACATTATTATTATGTCAAAGGCATGTTCCCTATCAACATACATATGGATAGATCTACCAATAGGGGTAGTCTTGAAGAAGTTTAAGTTGAAGGATTGAAGGTGAAACATTGGATGGGATAAGAGTCATGATGAAGGAGGTTGAGGTAGGAGAATTTTTGGGTTGGAGATTCTATTGAAGGGAACATAGGTGAACCATTTTTTCTTCCGACAAGTCACTTATGGAATGCATATTAATTTTGTCACCATCATCGATTTGTCTATTTAATGCAATGTTTGTTAAACATTACATTTGTCTTAATACTCATCAACTTGAAAAGCCCTAACTTTTAATGGATTAATTTTTTAGGGATTGATACAATCATTGCATGGGTCATCACAATCCCTCGGTGTCCTACAACTAGCTTGGCCACCATCTTCCTAGGTGTGCCAAAATGGGTGTTTAGAGCAGGGCATGGAAAATCATTAAAGATTAATGGAAGGTGGATTTTGTAGTTGTCAAAATTTGGGGTGGAAAAACCCCTGGTCCCAATATTTTGTTCCACAACATGACGCTCACTGCATATTAATAGAAATAAACCCACAGTTCACAAATCTTCCCTTTTATTGACAAACCACATATTGTAAAAAAACCACCATCACTTATATATACATAAAAATAAGGCCAATAATGAATGATCCATAAACAACATTGCATAATATCGGTTGTTGAATTTGTAATGTTAACAAGTAACTACATTGATATTCAATTTTTCAACCAAAACTGATTTACCCATATTCTGACAATTGATCAACATAATTATAATCTTCAAGTTGGAACATTCCCTATTTATAACCTTCGAATAGCTAGAGGATTGAAAGAGGACCTATACACTCATTTAAAAATGCCTCTTTTCCAATGCCTTAAACATATTCATGTTTCACTCCCTTCAATTTAACTTCTCTGATGTGTCCCCTTCAACGTTTCCATCGCACATCTCACGAGCGATTGCTAGTAGTTAGGTTTTTGGTCGTTAAGTATGGGGCATTACAAAAAACTATCTTTTAAATGCAAGCTTGAAATTGAAATGACAATGAAAGAAAATAATATTGATTAAAACATGCTTTTAAATAATTTTAAAAAATGCATGTTCTAAAATTCTAAAATTAAAATCAAAGGAAAGAATGTCTTTTATGTGATGCATGCTTGAAATAGAAATGAAAAGTAAAGGGAAGAACATCGGGTAAAACATGTGTGGGTAGGATTGTTAGATGACTTCGAGTTCTATCCCACACATGAAAGTCAATGAATGTTCAACCATCTTCCTTTCTATGGTCTTAATTGTGAAAATTCTATTGCAGTCACCGGTTATTAATCTCCTATCTTTAAAGATTATTTAACTACCAAAAACTAATTCATAGCTAATATCGAAAAATAACACAACTGCAACTTCACTAATAAAAATATGAAAAGAAATGCATAACACAAAGAACACAATATTTTCAGACAAATTGTCCCTAGAAAAACCCCTAAGGGAAAACCAGTTCTACAGATGAGGAATTATATTAACTTCAGCAAATTAAGAGATACAAAGATTCCTTGCCTCTTACTGGTAGAACTCGACAATCTCCCAACTTCTCCTGCTGATATTCCCCCACTGTTATCCCCAACACTATCACTGCGCCCTTGCTAACACTGCAAGATTGTTTGCTATCACTGCAAACTTACAAACTCATTTGCTAGCACTACAAATGCTTCTCCAAACTTGTGTTCTCCAAATGCCCAATGACCTCCTTTTATACTACTCTCATTGGTAAACCAACGGCCGAGATCGATTCTCAATCGACGGCTAAGATACATAACAACTTAACAACCATAACAAATAGGTTACAAGGTGTCACTAAAGGAAATAAAAAATTAGAAAATAATTAAATACATTCTCAACAATAAGATAACTATTATCTAATCTTAGCAAATGGACAAACATCTATCCAAGCTAACAAATTAACACTCCCTCTTAGCAAGGAAGTTGTTCTGCACGACACCCATCTTATCTCTGAAGAAGATAAATTTAGCCTTCCCCAATGCCTTAGTCAGAATGTTTGCTACCTGCTCCTCTGTAGGTATGTATTGTAGCTGAACAATACCTCGTTGTACACAATCCCTGATGAAGTGATACCTGATATCTATATGTTTAGACCTATCATGAAACACTAGATTCTCAGACAACTTGATGCAACTTTGATTGTCACAGTGTATCACAGTAGTCTCAACCTTCTGACCAAACAAGGCCATTAGAAACTTTCGAATCCATATAACTTCACATGTTGTCATGCTAGCTGCAATGTATTCTACTTCTGATGAACTCAAAGCCACAAACTTCTACTTCCTGTTGAACCAAGAAACAACTCTTAATCCTAAACTGAAACAACACCCTGAAGTGCTCCTTTTGTTTGTTGTACTACCTGCCCAATCTATGTCAGTATAGCCTATCAACTTGATTCCTTCACCTCGAACATATATGATCCCATACTCAACTGAACCACGCAAATAATGCAACACATGCTTGGCCGTTGTCCAATGCACTCTCTTTGGCTCAACCATGAACTGACTAAGAGATTTTACTGCAAATGCTATATACGGCCTGGTGTTTCTCAAATACATGAATGAACCAATTAACTACCTGTATAAGGTGGGATCTACAGCTTTGTCCTTAGATGTATCTACCTTCCTCCAATTAGAGATCATAGGTGTAGACATGGCTTTGCAATCCTCCATCTCATATCTCTTCAAGATTTCAATGCAATATTTCCCTTAACCAAGTAAAATCTCTCCATATGTCTGCCACACCTCCATGCCTAGAAAATAGTGCATGAGTCCCAAGTCCTTCATCTCGAACTCTGTTGTAATTTCCCTCTTGCACTCCTCTATGAGCCCTAGTGTACTTGTAAGAAACAAGTCATCTACATATAGAACAAGAATGAGAGCCTCACCCCCAACCACCAAGTAGTAGAGGTTACCATCTGCCTCACTCTTCACAAAGCCCATTTTCTACAAGTATGTATCAATGCACTCATACCACACTCTAGGAGCCTGCTTGAGTCCGTACAAGGCTTTCATCAATCTGCACACATGGGTCTCTTTGTTGTGTGCTACAAAGCCTTCTAGTTGTTCTATGTATACCTCCTCCTTCAATTCACCATTAAGGAATGTTGTCTTGACATCCATTTGATGGATCTGCCATCCCATCTGTGTTGCAAATGAGATTACAGCTCATATAGAAGTATACCTGGCCACTGGAGCAAATGTCTCCTCATAGTCTATTCCCTCCTTCTGAGAGAACCCCTTTGCCACAAACCTTGCCTTGTATTTCTCGATGCTACCATCTGCACCGTGCTTTATCTTGAAGATCCAGCGTGATCCAACTACTGCCCTATCTGTTGGTCTAGGCACTACCTCCCACACATCATTATGCATTATTGAAGTATATTCCTCAACCATAGCATCTTTCCATACCTGATGTTGTGCAGCCTCTTGATAGCTAGAAGGTTCACTATCTACCAACTAGCTGACTAATGCCACATAGTCATTGAACTTGGCTGGTTCTTTCCTCTGTCTCGTACTCTTCCTAGGAGCTCCCACAAACTCCTGAGTATCCCTTTGTGTGTTTTGAACCTCATGGTTCCTGCTGCCAACTGTAGAGGATGAAATATCAACCTCTAAATCTTCTAGATGCATATCTTGCTGCACCAGTTGCTCCATACTTTGTGAATCTTCACTACCTGAGTCTATGCTTATACTAGTAACTGTACTTGAGATTTTCTGCCCTTGACTTGGACTTGGAGCTTTTGTTGGCTGCACTTTGATCATTTTCAGGCAAATATCTGGACCTTCTAAATGCTTTGTCCTCCATGAACTTGACATCACGTCTGACAATAATTTATCTAGTCCCTAGAATAAAAATCCTACATGCCTTTGAAGTTTCTTGTACCAAAGAAGGTACCCCTTCTCTATAGTCTGATCTAACTTAGTACATGTATCTTACGGAATATGAAAATATGCCAAACTCCCAAATATCCTGAAGTGACCTACATCTGGCTTCTTCCCTGTGAAAGCTTCCTCTGGTGTCATCTTCCCTAGTACCTTGTGTGGAACCCTATTCTGAATGTAAACTGTTGTACTACACGCCTCTGCCCATAGATAGTGGGGCATGTCCTGGTCATGTAGCATAGCCCTTGCTGCCTCCGATATAGAATGGTTCTTCCTCTCAGCAACTCCATTCTGTTGTGGATTGTAAGGAACCGTCCACTCTCTCTTGATTCCTTCTCTGGTACACAAATCTTGGAAGTCATTTCCTTTGTACTCGCCTCCATTATCTAACCAAAGAACCTTTATCTTCCTTCCTTTCGAGTTCTCCGATGTAATGCCCACTTCCCTAGGATACTTAGTTGATTATCATTTTGAGTTATGCGAGACTTTTGGATATGGACATGACTTATACTTACGTTGATTAGCATGATGTTTTGTGAGTAGATGCATTTGGGTTATGATTGGATTTTGTTTTCTAGTATGATCTACATTGGCTCATGGATAGACTATTGGATACTGATATTATTTTTATATGGATATATTACATGTGTTCTAACATTGGATTTCTTCGCCATGATAAGTAGAATGTAGTTGTTGAATTTACATTACTATAACTTTGGATAATGATGGAATGCATAATTAAGTTGTGATTTAAACCTTGAAATAATGGATAATTGAATTACGTATAGATGTTAATAAATTTCATGCATATGGTTATTTTGGACATTTTGACATGGCCGCAAGGCCGAAGGAGGTATTTGGAATTTTGCAGGAAACACAACATGATCACAACCATGAGGGGGATTGGGAACCAAACACAACAGGATGTCGGGTGCCTCAACATTTGGTCATCAAGGCAACTAGTGAATTGTACTGTGTTACCTTTGTTCTTTATGTGTAAAGAAAAATTTCCATGAAGGGGAAATTTTCTAATGTGACCAAGGGGGTAAGAATTTTAATTACTTGTTTTAACTTACTTTAGTAGGTGATTTCATTTGTGATGTTTTTTAAATTACTTTTGCTAAGTATGTTTAGATTAATGTAACATCTTGTCTTAATTTTTTTTAATTTTGGAGGGAAGTCTAGTGGGTGTAATTAATTTTGATGGTTGGCTCCTTGAGCCTTGTGTTTTCCTCTTGTATTGAATGCTTGTTTTGAGTGTTGACCACTCCAAATCCTTTGAATCTCGAATTTGAGATTTAGGGCAATTTTGGGGGACTTGTGGGACAAGTTGAACTTGTCCCACACTTCCCAAAACCCCTTACCAACCATATCTATGGGTTGGGAATCCAAAAAGGGATTATTTATTGTTTTGGGAAGGGAAATGTGACTTTGGAGTGCACTTGTCTTCTTTTGCATTTAATTGTGCCTTAAGACACATGGGAAGGGATGGATGTGGAAGAGAGATGTCATTCAACCCAACCACCCATTTATGGTGTTTTGGGATTTGAGTTGACTAAAGGGAGGTGGTCTTGAGGATGTGTGATGTGGCATCCTACAAGGAGCCACATCACCCTCACTCTTCCTTTTTGTCTATTTATGGAAATTTCCTCTCTTGTTGAGGGGGTTGGAGGTTTTTGTTGAGGAGTTCTTTTCTTTTATTTTTTGGGAGAGGAAAGAATTGGGAGAAAGAGAAAAGAAGGAGCTTGGACTTGCATGCTTGGATTGTTTTGGAGGGAGCTTGGACAAAGCTTCTTGGTTTAGGCTTCTCCAATGGAGAGGTAGGAAACCTTCTCCCATTTTTGCTTTCATATTGTTGTTGCTTCTATGCTAAATTTGTGAATAATGTATGTTTACTTTGTGTATTGTGAAAAATGGATAGAATGCTTAATGTGTAGTGTAGGAGAGGTCTATGGGAAAACTCATGAGGGAGGCATAAGAGTAGAATAGGATATTGTGGAGGGAGTTTGAGAGGGATGCCCATCTTGGGTAAGAATGTTCACATTCTTACCTTGTCCTTGAGGGAGCCATAAGAGGAGGGAGGCATAAGAGTATGGGAGGAAAAAGGGGTACTTGAGGGAGGCATAAGAGTCATAGGGGCTTGAGTTTTATTGTGGAGGGTTTGGATGGGCATCTCATCTCAATTGGGAGGCATAAGGAAAACTTTCCCATAGTTCCTTCTCTTGTTGGCTTGGATGAAAGCCTTGTTGTGCAAAGTATTGTGTTATTTGTGTTTCCTTTTTGTTTCTTCTTTTTAACCTTGAATGTTGTGAAGAAAATTGTATTGTGGAAGCAAGTGTTGTTGCCTTGAGTTGGAGACCACCCTTCATTGTGTTGTGTTTGGGGCTCGGGGGTCAATGGAGGAGATTGCTTCTCTTCTCCATTGAGTTTTGGTTGGGAGGAGAGTGTTGCCTCTCCCCCTATCTTGGTTGTGATTTGAAATACTTGGAACTTGGAGCATGGATGAAGAACACCTTGGAGCACAAGAACCTTGTTGTTGACAATGTAAAAACATCATGTATTTACCCACCTTGAGTGGAGGAAAAATGTAATATTTCTTTTCTTTCTTTAGCTTCCATTATTGCAAATTTGTTTCCACATGAAGTAGGATATGTTGTAAAAAGATTTTGAAGGAAAGTTGCATTGAAATGATAGTAGTTCTTACTCTAAAATTTATTGGAAATGTTGTTGAATTCTTTTGTGGAATGTTGGAAAGAAATCACAAAAGAAATATATTGAAATTTTGTTTGAGTACTTGAAAGTGATGTGTTGAAAAGGTTGGAAAAATAGTGCATTATCCCTTCTTTTATACTTGATGGAAAGACTTAAGTTTTCAAATGGCTTTTAGTATGACAATGGAACATTTAAGCTCTAACCCTCTTATGTCCTTCTTCATTTATGGATCCATTGTAAAATTATTGGCAAAGTATAGAAGGAAGTAAAATCAAACCTTTTGAATCCCATATAATGTTATTGATTTGTGTAGAAGGTGATCTTTATGCAAAAAAAAAAAATACTAGGCTTAATGAGTTAATTACCCATATCTCCTCAATGTTTAATAAGAAAACTAATATTTTCGATACAATTCATATCTAGGTAATATTACAACTAATGTGTTACTATTTTTAAGTTCTGATTATAACAATACACCTTTAATATTTATTTGTTTCAAAAAAGTATGTTATCGAAAACTACAACCTAAAAATAATACTAATAGGACCTACGTATCCTAAACTAGAAGTCCTCCTAGGACTCGGCACGCCAGACCGAAGTACCAACAGAATTTCGCGAACTCACTGTGCCTTTGGAATGCATATAAGATTTAAATACATTTGTCAGGATTCCTATAATACTCCTCTCTTGGACAAGGGCTCGGTTCCTCCTCTCATGAGGAAAATGAATAGAGCCAACTCATTTGGCTAAAACTCTTAGTCAAACTCGGCAAGTTTATGGAGTGTTTTTCAACTTTTGCAAAGCTCAGCTAGTCCAATGCAAGACTCGTCTTCCTGAAGCGTAAAAGGAAATCAACAAAATGAGATAAAGGGAAGAAATGTAACTGGATTTGTTTTTTTTTTTTTTAGCATCTGTGAATGGGAAACTTGCCAAAGAAGGGCTGTTGGAATAAGAAATAGTTGTTTCGTTTTAGTTTGGTTTATGAAGTCTTTTCCAGCATTCCCAAAACAACTTATGTAACTGTATTGGTTGCTAACAAAGGAATCGATTCTGAAGAGATTTTAAGGAATCGAGATTCCTTGTTTTCGTCAAACACGTCCTCCAGGTCCAACAGAGTTGCCAATCCAAATAAAGGGACTCCCCAGCTGCAATGGCAGGTCTTAAGCCTAAATCGTGACAAATGTTTTCTTGCAAAAAGTCTTATACTGTCTCAAGTCACCTCCTCTGTCCCTTGCATCGTATCAATCAAAGAACTTCTCTTTTTCATCGTGTTGTTAGACTGTAACAACGTACACTCCGAAATGCTCACGCAAATGCAAAACCCATTGGACTTCATGAATATTCTGATATGAAACGGATCCATTTCTGTGAGATCCTCGCCTAAACCATGACTGAGCATGTTTTTCAGTAGTAGGAACCGTGGTGAAACACTGGTTCAGGTCGCCTTCACCTTTTACTCTGTCCGCAATCATTTGGAAGCTGCATTCGATACTGAACTGATAACAACATAGTTGACAGCCTGCTTGTTTTAGCGCTCAGAAAAGAAAAGGGGGACTTGTTTGTTGCATCGCTGTCCCACTCGTCGTAGCTCCATATACCACCTCCCTTTTGATTGCACACGGCGGGATAGTGGATTAATGACAGGCAACCCAGACAGAAATTAGATTTGCAAAATAAAGTGTTTCATTGTTGTAGGCGGCTAGTAGAGGGAAGCGTACACGCAAGGTGAAAGGAAAGAAGGTGTTAATGGTTGACAGGTGGTCGTTGAACCACCCACCGCCTAACCATAGTATTTAGTAATAGTTTGAGATGCTATTCTTGCAAGTTATTGAAAATGGGGATAACTAGTTAGGTAGCTGTGTATTAAACACTATACTAGGTAATAGTGGTATAATATGTAATAAAAATTTCATATAATAATTACACTAGATATAAATAGGGTAATGTGTATACCTAAACATATAAAATCATAGAATGTAATAAGATAGATTAGTGCCAAAGTATGTTTATCGTAAGTGTGACTCCTTTCTATATACACGTGTATGTAAATATGTGTGTGTGTGTGTGTGTGTGTGTATAATATAATATATTAAATTTTGAAATAACGTAATATATCGGAATAAAAAAAAAAAAAAAAAAATTGAAGTGGTTAGTGTATTCACTTCAAAATAAATTATAAGCATACTCTTGGGTTACCATTCAGATATATTGTTAACACGATATTATCAGACCTTAGGCTAATTAACTCGTATGACGACCCTACTTATCTCTGTGGAACGTCAAATGAGATAAATTCAAATATCTCTTACCTTGAAGCATCATCGTGACTGTGGTGGTTTTCAAGCCTGTTTTCGAACTTGCCCGATGTAATTAATAACTCGCCGAGTTGTGTGGAATAGCTTGGTCTCCAATAAAGCTCACCGAATTTATTTGACCAGCTCGCTAGGAGTGGTTTGAATTTTTGACCTTGATTGGTGGTACACGTATAAGCTAAACTCATCGAGCCATGTGGAAACAACTCGAAGGTAAATAATTCGCAAAACAAAAAAATTGTCGCATTTTCGGGTTGCATGGTTGTGGCGTGCCGTCATCTTCAGAAGCACCGCTCATCTTTTAGCGGCGTTACATTTTGGTATCGAGCCGGGGTTCAAGTTTCGGGACCCTTGGGCACATGTAGAAAACGCAAAACAGGAACACTTAACTTAGTACAGAGCTGATTTTTTTTTATAAAACCATAATGTTGATAATTATAGTAAACAACAAATTTAGAAAACTAGCACAAGACCTAGAACGATGAACTAACTCTCACCTTGATCTGTGCAGGAGGCGCGGATTGGGCGAGGGGTCTCTTCATATAGACCTAGACATACCACCGCTAGAGCAGGCCGTAGCAGCTCTCCTACCTCAGATCTTGCAGACACTCCAGGATGTCAATGCCGCTATACGCGGAGAGCCCTTGGGAGGACGACTTGCTAGACATAGTTTGGAGCCATCAGTAGATGCCCAGGCATCCCCTCGACACAGCGAGGAGCACAGGGTAGAGAACTTCCGTGCGGAGTCGGCTAGGGCAGAGTCACCACAGAGAGGACATGGGGACAGGATCTCAGGACATAGGGACAGGTCTCGGAGCCCTAGACAGAGGGAGGAGCATTCAGATAGACCTAGGATTCGTCATACGTCAGCTGCAGACCATATCAGGGAGATCCTGAAGCTACGACCATCTCACTATTCGGGTGATACAGGCGGTTTTCAGGCAGAGGCCTGGTTGGTGAGCTTGAGCGGATGCTTCAAGCTCTGCCCTTGTACTAGCAACACGAAAGCTCGTGTTGCAATCCATCTTCTGAAGGATGGAGCAGAGTCTAGTGGAGGACCAAGGAGTAAAAGCTCCATGTTGACTCGGAGACGATTACCTGGGAGCTGTTTGAGGAGCATTTCAGGAGCAGGTATTTACCCGGGGAGATTTATTCGGCGAGCGATGATGACGAGTTTCATGACCTCCGTCGGGCATCGATGATGATGAGTTGAGTATGAGAGTCGATTTCTGGACCTACTCCAAAAGTCACGTCGACTATATGCGAGATGAGTAGATGCGAATTCACGAGTGTTCATTCGGGCCCGAACTTGGATCTAGGTGGCACAAAGTGCGCATTCACCGCCCACAGACATTAGCGAGAGGCCGTGGAAAAGGCCTATATTGCAGAGGAGACATGGGGAAGACACAGCAGGCTAGAGATAGAGTTCGGAGCCATATTCAGCAGATGCAGGATAGTAGGTTGAAGGGGTCAGTTCCTCCTCCACGGGGTGGACAGAGTTTAGGGCAAGCTTCATTCAGGCCACCACCGCAGCAGCAGCAGACCCGCCCACCTTACCGACCTCCTCAGAGATTTGATGCACAGAGAGGATGTAGTATGGGGCCTCCTCCTAGGGGTCCCATCAGGACACATGGTGCACCGAGAGCTCAGTCAGTAGGAGCTCGTCAGCAGAGACCTCAAGCGATCCATAAGCCGGATCATCAGGATTGGTATCTCAGTCATCTAGAGTACCAGCTGGAGCTGCTTCCCACTGGAGAGGACCAGGCAGCTGTTATGGTTGCGGTGTTGTTGGACATCTTTGGAGAGATTGCCCACATAACCCTACTAAGGGTAAGACATAGAGCTCAGAGCCTACTGTTGGAGATATGGCACGGAGTCATCGGATCTACGTAGCGGTCGAGAACCGCCAGGCTGAGCATCAGAGTACTGTGATTGAGACGACAGGTAGTATTGGTGGTATTTCCACCTCTATATTATTTGATTCTGGTTCTTCTGATTCTTTCATTGCACCATCCTTAGTAGAGCGTTGTAGGCTGGTGGCAATTAGGCAGGGCCGTAGTTGGGACGTTGAGATGGCTTTTGGAGCCAAAATTTCTATAGACTCCTTAGTTAAGGAGTGTGTAGTGGATTTGGGACCCTTCACCACTACTTCTGATCTTCGGATCCTTCCATTAGGGTCTTATGGCATCATTTTAGGCATGGATTGGTTGTCCGCTCACAGAGCTAGAGTGGATTATTACCATAAGACTATTGCTTGCATAGATGATCTTGGAGTAGAGTCAGTGATATCAGGAGTTAGGAGGGTTGTTTCCATTCGCACCATCTCCGCTATGCAGCTTAAGCGGTGTGCGCGACAGGGTTGTCAGATGTTTGCTATTACGGTCAGTGACAGATCAGAGGATGAGTCCAGAGGACCTTCCCTCGATGACCATCCCATCTTATCAGAGTTTGCTGATGTGTTCCTAGGGGAGTTACCGGGATTACCTCCCCCACGTGAGATCGATTTCCATATAGATCTAGTTCCAGGCGCAGAGCCTATCTCACGAGCACCTTATCGGATGACTACTCCTGAGTTATGTGAGCTCAAGTTGCAGCTTGAGGACCTTCTGGAGAAAGGACTAATCCATCCTAGCGTATCCCCTTGGGGTGCACCAGTTATCTTCGTGAAGAAGAAGGATGGATCTCTTCGGTTGTGTATTGACTACCGTCAGCTGAATAAAGTAACGATCAAGAATCGTTACCCCCTTCCACGCATTGATGATTTATTTGATCAGATGAAGGGGCTATAGTTTTCTCTAAGATAGATCTTAAGTCAGGATACCATCAGCTCAGGATTGCGGAGACAGATATTCACAAGACAGCTTTCCGCACGAGATATGGCCACTACGAGTTCACAGTGGTACCTTTCGGTTTGACGAATGCCCCCGCAGTGTTTATGAGTTTGATGAATGGGGTATTCAGGACCTTCCTTGATCGCTTCGTGCTCATCTTCCTTGATGACATTCTGATTTACTCACGCACACGTGAGGAGCACGAGGAGCACCTTCGCCAGGTTCTTGGTGTCTTCGCGATGACAGCGCCTTTTCGGGAACTTAGAGAAGTGTGCATTCTTCCCACTGAGGTGCAGATTTGGGCCACATCATTTCGGGGAAGGTATCGTAGTCGATCCTTCCAAGATTCGAGCCATCATAGATTGGCCAACACCCACTAGTGTGATCGAAGTGCGTAGTTTCATGGGTCTAAAGCAGGCACTACGGGAGGTTTGTTCAGACTTCTCTCAGATTGCGCACCTATCACTTCTCTTCAAAGTGGAAGGGAAGAAGTTTTTATGGTCGAGATAGATGTGAGCAGGCCTTCAATACACTAAAGGAATGCCTTACAAGAGCACCTATTCTTGCAGTGCCAGATCCTCAAGGTGAGTTCTATGTTTGCACAGATGCCTCCTTGGCGAGGGAATGGAGGTGTGTTAATGCAGGAGGGTAGAGTAGTTGTCTTTGAGTCCCGCAAACTCAAAGATTATGAGTTCAATTATCCGACCCATGACCTTGAGCTTGCAGCAGTAGTACATGCCTTAGTGCGGTGGAGACATTTTCTGCTTGGCCGGAGATTTACACTCAGGACTAATCACTTGAGTCTTCGCCACCTCTTCACGCAACCCAATCTCAATGCTCATCAGTGGCGTTGGATGGAGTTACTCTGTGAGTATGACATGGAGATAGAGCATGTGAAAGGGAAGGAGAATGTGGTTGCAGATGCCTTGAGTAGGTAGAGACATGTGGCTATGGCCACCTCAGTGGGCATAGATTTGCGGAGTAGGATCTTGCAGCAGCTTCCTCAGGATAGTTTCTACCTTGCAGCCAGAGCAAGAGATTGAGTCTCAGAGACCCCTTGAGGGGAGATTTGTTGGATTTTCATTAGAGGTTGATGGTCTTCTCAGACATAGAGGTCGGATATATGTTCCCAGAGATGGAGGCTTGAGACATGACATTTTGACAGAGCCTCATCGTGCACCTTACTCAGCCCATCCCAGGGTGAAGAAGATGCACGCCACATTGAGATAGTTGTACTTTTGAGAGGGCTTGAGAGAGACATAGCTTCAATTGTATCCCGCCTGTTTAGAGTGTCGAGGGTGAAGGTCGAGCATCGGCATCCGGTTGGCCTTCTCTATCCTCACGCCATACCGGAGTGGAAGTGGGACACCATTTCTATGGATTTCATTGTTGGGTTCTTGACTTCGAGATACCATCACGACACCATCATGGTCACTTTGTGGATAAATTGATGAAAGTAGCTCATTTTTCCCAGTGAATACCACCTATACAAAGCAAGTGCCGTGGGCACGAGTATACCTTGATGAGATTGTCAGATTACATGGGATTCCGTGGAAGATCATTTGCCACCACGACCCTTTGTACACCTCCCATTTTTGGACCACCATGCAGTATGCCCTCGGGACGAGGATTAATTTCAGCACAGCTTATCACCCTGAGACAGATGGACAGACAGGGAGGGTGAATCAGATTTTTGAGGATATGCTCAGGATGTACGTGATGGATCATCAGTTGAGATCGGAGGAGTATCTCGTATTTGGTAGAGTTTGCCTACAATAATAGTTTCCGAGTTCTATAGGCATGGTTCCCTTTCGGGCATTATATAGTAGAGAGTGCAGGACACCTCTTAGCTGGGATAGGATTGAGGACAGGGTTTCTCTTGGGCCAACATTATTACAGGACATGGAGCAGCAGGTTACATTGATCAGACAGAGATTGCAGGAGGCGCAGGATAGACAGAAGAAGTATGCAGACCAGCATAGGACAAATCGCAATTTTGAGGTAGGCACGAAGGTGTTTCTTCGTGTCAGACCGCATAAGAGCCCTATCCGTTATGGAAAAGGTTCTAAGCTTGCTCCTAGATTTGTGGGTCCCTTTGAGATCTTGGAGCACCTCGGCCCCTTAGCCTATCGTCTAGCACTGCCACCTAGCTTATCGCGCGTCCATGATGTATTTCATGTTTCTGTGCTTAGGAGATATATTTTTGATCCTTCTCATGTGCTAGATTGGACTGCATTGCAGGTGCAGGATCAGGGGCAGGTGATGGTGGAGCCCGTGTGCATTTTAGATCGCAGGACCCTGGGCCTTCGCGGCAGAGAGATTGATCGAGTTCAGTCCAATGGGGACAGTGCGATGAGGCTGCGCTACTGGGAGGATGCTACATCATTGCGAGCTCAGTTTCCACACTTATTTCAATGACTTCCAGGAGGAAGTCTAGTCTAAGGGGAGGGGGATGTAATGCCCACTTCCCTATGACACTTAGTTGATTATCATTTTGAGTTATGCAGACTTTTGGATATGGACATGACTTATACTTATGTTGATTAGCATGATGTTTTGTGAGTAGATGCATTTGGGTTATGATTGGATTTTGTTTTCTAGTATGATCTACACTTGCTCATGGACAGACTATTGGATACTGATATTATTTTTATATGGATATATTGCATGTGTTCTAACATTGGATTTCTTCGCCATGATAAGTAGAATGTAGTTGTTGAATTTACATTACTATAACTTTGGATAATGATGGAATGCATAATTAAGTTGTGATTTAAACCTTGAAATAATGGATAATTGAATTACGTATAGATGTTAATAAATTTCATGCATATGGTTATTTTGGACATTTTGACATGGCCGCAAGGCCGAAGGAGGTATTTTGCATTTTGCAGGAAACACAACATGATCACAACCATGAGGGGGATTGGGAACCAAACACAACAGGATGTCGGGTGGTTACAACATTTGGTCATCAAGGCAACTAGTGAATTGTATTGTGTTACCTTTGTTCTTTTATGTGTTAAGAAAAATTTCCATGAAGGGGAAATTTTCTAATGTGACCAAGGGGGTAAGAATTTTAATTACTTGTTTTAACTTACTTTAGTAGGTGATTTCATTTGTGATGTTTTTTAAATTACTTTTGCTAAGTATGTTTAGATTAATGTAACATCTTGTCTTAATTTTTTTAATTTTGGAGGGAAGTCTAGTGGGTGTAATTAATTTTGATGGTTGGCTCCTTGAGCCTTGTGTTTGCCTCTTGTATTGAATGCTTGTTTTGAGTGTTGACCACTCCAAATCCTTTGAATCTCGAATTTGAGATTTAGGGCAATTTTGGGGGACTTGTGGGACAAGTTGAACTTGTCCCACACTTCCCAAAACCCCTTACCAACCATATCTATGGGTTGGGAATCCAAAAAGGGGATTATTTATTGTTTTGGGAAGGGAAATGTGACTTTGGAGTGCACTTGTCTTCTTTTGCATTTAATTGTGCCTTAAGACACATGGGAAGGGATGGATGTGGAAGAGAGATGTCATTCAATCCAACCACTCATTTATGGTGTTTTGGGATTTGAGTTGACTAAAAGGAGGTGGTCTTGAGGATGTGTGATGTGGCATCCTACAAGGAGCCACATCACCCTCACTCTTCCCTTTTTATCTATTTATGGAAATTTCCTCTCTTGTTGAGGGGGTTGGAGGTTTTTGTGGAGGAGTTCTTTTCTTTTATTTTTGGGAGAGGAAAGAATTGGGAGAAAGAGAAAAGAAGGAGCTTGGACTTGCATGCTTGGATTGTTTTGGAGGGAGCTTGGACAAATCTTCTTGGTTTAGGCTTCTAAAATGGAGAGGTAGGAAACCTTCTCCCGTTTTTGCTTTCATTGTTGTTGTTGCTTCTATGCTAAATTTGTGAATAATGTATGTTTACTTTGTGTATTGTGAAAATGGTTAGAATGCTTAATGTGTAGTGTAGGAGAGGTATATGGGAAAACTCATGAGGGAGGCATAAAAGTAGAATAGGATATTGTGGAGGGAGTTTTAGAGGGATGCCCATCTTGGGTAAGAATGTTCACATTCTTACCTTGTCCTTGAGGAGGCATAAGAGGAGGGAGGCATAAGAGTATGGGAGGAAAAAGGGGTACTTGAGGGAGGCATAAGAGTCATAGGGGCTTGAGTTTCATCGTGGAGGGTTTGGATGGGCATCTCATCTCAATTGGGAGGCATAAGGAAAACTTTCCCATAGTTCCTTCTCTTGTTGGCTTGGATGAAAGCCTTGTTGTGCAAAGTATTGTGTTATTTGTGTTTCCTTTTGTTTCTTCTTTTTAACCTTGAATGTTGTGAAGAAAATTGTATTGTGGAAGCAAGTGTTGTTTCCTTGAGTTGGAGACCACCCTTCATTGTGTTGTGTTTGGGGCTCGGGGGTCAATGGAGGAGATTTCTTCTCTTCTCCATTGAGTTTTGGTTGGGAGGAGAGTGTTGCCTCTCCCCCTATCTTCATTTTGATTTGAAATACTTGGAACTTGGAGCATGGATGAAGAACACCTTGGAGCACAAGAACCTTGTTGTTGACAATGTAAAAACATCATGTATTTACCCACCTTGAGTGGAGGAAAAATGTAATATTGCTTTGCTTTCTTTAGCTTCCATTATTGCAAATTTGTTTCCACATGAAGTAGGATATGTTGTAAAAAGATTTTGAAGGAAAGTTGCATTGAAATGATAGTATTTCTTACTCTAAAATTTATTGGAAATGTTGTTGAATTCTTTTGTGGAATGTTGGAAAGAAATTACAAAAGAAATATATTAAAATTTTGTTTGAGTACTTGAAAGTGATGTGTTGAAAAGGTTGGAAAAATAGTGCATTATCCCTTCTTTTATACTTGATGGAAAGACTTAAGTTTTCAAATGGCTTTTAGTATGACCAAGGAACATTTAAGCTCTAACCCTCTTATGTCCTTCTTCATTTATGGATCCGTCGTAAAAATTTTGGCAAAGTATAGAAGGAAGTAAAATCAAACCTTTTGAATCCCATATAATGTTATTGATTTGTGTAGAAGGTGATCTTTATGCAAAAAAAAAAAAATACTAAGCTTAATGAGTTAATTACCCATATCTCCTCAATGTTTAATAAGAAAACTAATATTTTCGATACAATTCATATCTAGGTAATATTACAACTAATGTGTTACTATTTTTAAGTTCTAATTATAACAATATACCTTTAATATTTATTTGTTTCAACAAAGTATGTTATCAAAAACTACAACCTAAATATAATACTAATAGGACCTACGTATTCTAAACTAGAAGTCCTCCTAGGACTCGGCACGCCAGACCGAAGTACCAACAGATTCTGCGAACTCACTGTGCTAGAATGCATATAAGATTTAAATTCCTTTGTCAAGATTCCTATAATACTCCTCTACTAGACAAGGGCTCAGTTCACTCCTCTCGCAAGGAAAATGAACAGAGCCAACTCATTTGGCTAAAACTCTTAGTCAAACTCGGCAAGTTTATGGAGTGTTTCTCAACTTTTGCAAAGCTCAGCTAGTCCAATGCAAGACTCGTCTTCCTGAAACGTAAAGGAAATCAACAAAATGAGATAAAGGGAAGAAATGTAATTGGATTTGTTTTTTTTTGTGATCTCTGCGAATGGGAAACTTACCAAAGAAGGGCTGTTGGAATAGGAAATAGTTGTTTCGTTTTAGTTTGATTTGCCAAGGCTTTTCCAGCATTCCCAAAACAACTTATGTAACTGTATTGGTCACTAAGAAGGAATCAGTTTACAGAAGAGATTTTTAAGGAATCGAGATTCTTTGTTTTCGTCAAACACGTCCTCCAGATCCTAACAGAATTGCCAATCCAAATAAATGGATTCTCCCAGATGCAATGGCAGGTCTTAAGCCTAAATCGTGACAAATGTTTTTTGCAAACAGTCTTATACTGTCTCAAGTTGCCTCCTCTGTCCCTTGCATCGTTTCAATCAAATAACTTCTCTTTTTCATCGTGTTGTTAGACTGTAACAACGTACACTCCGAAATGCTCACGCAAATGCAAAACCCATTGGACTTCATGAATATTCTGATATGAAACGGATCCATTTCTGTGAGATCCTCACCTAAACCATGGCTGAGCATGTTTTCCAGTAGTAGGAACCATGGTGAAACACTGGTTTAGGTCGCCTTCACCTTTTACTTTGTCCACAATCATTTGGAAGTTGCATTCGATCATCGAAGATAACAACATAGTTGGCAGCCTGCTTGTTTTGGCACTCGAGAGAAGGAAAGGGGACTTGTCATTGTGTCACCTATCCCACTCATCGTAGCTCCATCTACCACCTCCCTTTTGATTGCATGCGGCCGGGACAGTGGATTAATGACAGGGCGGCGGATAGAAATTAGATTTGAAAAATAAAGTGTTTCATTGTTGTAGGCGGCTAGTAGAGGGAAGTGTACACGCAAGGTGAA
This sequence comes from Taxus wallichiana var. yunnanensis, assembly GCA_018340775.1. Classification (NCBI taxonomy): domain Eukaryota; kingdom Viridiplantae; phylum Streptophyta; class Pinopsida; order Cupressales; family Taxaceae; genus Taxus; species Taxus wallichiana. Next base: position 1,016,046,153 of record CM031242.1, read on the forward strand.
AGGAAAGAAGGTGTTAATGGTTGTGGTGGTTGTTGAACCACCCACCGCCCAACCATAGTATTTAGTAATAGTTTGAAATGTCATCCCTTACAAGTTATTGAAAATAGGGATAACTAGTTAGGTATTTGTGTATTAAACACTATACTAGGTAATAGTGGTATGATATGTAATAAAAATTTCATATAATAATTACACTAGATATAAATAGGGTAATGTGTATACCTAAACATATAAAATCATAAAATGCAATAAAATAGATTAGTGCCAAAGTATGTTTATCGTAAAGTGTGACTCCTTTCAATATACGGTGTATGTAAATATATATATATATATATATATATATATATATATATATATATATTATAATGTATTAAATTTTGAAATAACGTAATGTAACTGAATAATAAAGTAAATATATATATGTATGTATGTATATATATATATATATAATATAATGTATTAAATTTTGAAATAACGTAATATAACTGAATAATAAAAAAAAAAAAAATTTGAAGTGGTTAATGTATTCACTTCAAAATAAATTATATCATACTCTTGGGTTACCTTTCAGATATATTGTTAACACGATATTACCAGACATTAGACTAATTAACTCGTATGACGACCCTACTTATCTCTGTGGAACGTCGAATGAGATAAATTCAAATATCTCTGACCTTGAAGCATCATCGTGACCGTGGTGGTTTTCAAGCCTGTTTTCGAACTCACCCGATGTAATTAATAACTCGCCGAGTTGTGTGGAATAGCTTGGTCTCCAATAAAGCTCACCGAATTTATTTGATCAGCTCGCTAGGAGTGGTTTGACTTTTGACCTTGATTGGTGGTACACGTATAAGCTAAACTCATCAAGCCATGTGGAAACAAATCGAAGGTAAATAATTCACAAAACAAAAAAATTTGTCCCATTTTCGGGTTGCGCATGATTGTGGCGTGCGTCGTCATCTTCGTAGCGCCGTCGTCTTTTAGCGGCGTTACATCCACAAGAGCCTTGAACTCTTGGGAAGCGATGAAAACCTCATCCTTGGTCTTTGAGAAGTATATCCAAGTCTTCTAGAGAAATCATCAATAAATGTAACATAGTAAACATATCCTCTCCGAGATAATTTGTTGACATTGGTCCACATACATCCGAATGTACTAGATCAAGAACACCCTTAGATCTATTATCACTCCTTGGAAAATATGTTTTCACAAGCTTCCCAACACACATTGCTTACATACATCATCATGCTCTGTGCTCACCTTTGGAACACCTGTCACTATCTCACGAAGTAATTTAAGTGCTCCATGATGAATATGGCCCATCCTCCTATGTCATATCTCTCCAAAATCTCTAGGATTACTGCTGCTCATAAGTGCCTTAGAGTATCAAATCGTAACCTATAAAGGTGACCACTCCTAACTCTAATAGCTATGGGTGATTTCCAATCCTTATGCTTAATCAACACATTTGTCCCTCTAAAAAGAACATTATACCCTTTATCTTGAAGAACAAATACAGAAATCAGATTCATACCTAAGCCTGGCACATGCAAGACATCATGAAGTGGAACTATCTTTCCATTCTCCCTCTGAAACTAAACAGTCCCTTTCCCAATTGGGTTGAACTTGGACAAGTTCCCCATAGAAATCTAGCTATTGATGTCCTCCTCCTTGTAACTAGAGAAGTACTCTCTAACTCTGTCATATGAAATGATGCCTTACTATCTATATACGTAACACACCTTTGTGAGGTTGAGCTGACCATACAAGCTATGAGTGCAAACTCATCCTCCAATCTCCTAGAGAGCTCCTCTACACTTGTTGAAGCCGCCACTTGGTTCTTGCCCTTCTTATCATTCTTCTTCCTTTGTGGGTAGTTACTAACATAGTGGCCAAACTTGTGACAACCATAGCACTTGACCTTAGACATGTCCTTCTTCTTCTCACTTTGAGAATTTGATCCTTTGCTAAATCCCTTCTTTGCTTTCCCTTTTCCCGCTAGGGCAACATTTTCTTGTTCTCCCTCACTTTTCTGACTCTTGTTGGCCCCATTGACAAGACTTAGTCTAAACTCCTCCTGAGTGAAATCAGTCCATAGTCGATCCCAACTCGGTAAGGTGTCTCATCCACTAACAACTTGAACAAAGACATCCCACTGTTTAGTAAACCCATTTAGGGCTATTCTTACTAGCTCATCATCATCTGGCTTATCTCCAACAACTACTAACTCATCCTTGACGAGTCTAAGCCTAGTGAGGTAACTTGTAACATCTTCTCCCTTGTTCATCCGGGTATTCTTCAACTTTTCTGAGAATCAGCTTCCGGTTAGTGGTAGCAATCGGTATAGATTCAGAATGGCATCCCACATCTTCTTCACCATATCTAACTCAGAGATGTGTGGAATAATATGATCCTTGACACCATCAAGGAAAATCCTCCTCGCCTTGGCATCCTCTTTCTTGTATGTTGTAAGCTGTGTTGCATCTATAGGTACAGTTATAACAGGGTAACATAATCCTTTATACCATTCTCTTCCAACAATAAAGAAATTCTAGCCTTCCAGACACCAAAATTTGAGGCACCATCTAATCTATCCTGATGTCTCAAACCAACTGAAGCCATCTCAAAGGATAAAAGTAAAAAGAATTCTAAGAGATCAAACTAGGTTATAGAAACCCTCAATTTCTTTCCTAGGGAAAACTTTTTCTACCCTTAACACTGCTATGATACCATGTGAAAATTCTATTGCAGTCACTAATTATTAATCTCCTATCTTTAAATATTATTTAACTGCCAAAAACTAATTCATAGCTAATATCGAAAAATAACACAACTGCAACTTCACTAATAAAAATATGGAAAGAAATGCGTAACATAAAGAACACAATATTTTCAGACAAATTGTCCCTAGAAAAACCCCTAAGGGAAAACCAGTTCTACAGATGAGGAATTATATTAACTTCAACAAATTAAGAGATACAAAGATTCCTTGCCTCTACCTTGGTAGAACTCGATAATCTCCCCGCTCCCGCCATTGATATTCCCCCACGTTATCCCCAATGCTATCACCGTGCCCTTGATAACACCGCAAGACTATTTACTATCACCGCAAACTTACAAACTCATTTGCTAGCACTCTAAATGCTTCTCCAAACTTGTGTTCTCCAAATGCCCAATGATCTCCTTTTATACTTCTCTCATTGGTAAACCAATGGCCGAGATCGATTCTCAATCGATGGCTGAGATACATAACAACTTAACAACCATAACAAATAGGTTACAAGGTGTCACTAAAGGAAATAAAAAATTAGAAAATAATTAAATACATTGTCAACAAAAAGATAACTATTATCTAATCTTAGCAAATGGACAAACAACTATCCAAGCTAACAAATTAACATTAATGTGATCTTAAATACCGGTCACATGCATCTCATTCACCTCAACTCTCGCCCCTGTTTCCCTATATAAATCACACCAAGGTTACCTCCTTTACTTCTATAGCAGAGACATTCTTCTTGAGTCATACAAATCATATCATCTGTTCCCCTCGTTAACATCAAGATGCCTGAGGGAAAGATGAACATGGAGGACGTAGAGGCATTCGTAAAGGCACAGAGCCGACCGCCTCGTCACCGTCCTCACCATTAGCACCGCCACTCCTCCCAACGCCATCGAACAGAGCTCCTACCCTAATTATTATTTCAGAATCACCAACAGCGAACACAAGGCGGAGCTCAAGGAGAAGTTCAAGCGCATGTGTAAGTCGGAAGATCTCTTTATTCTATTGTAATAATTATTTGAATGCATATGGGTGTGTGTTTTAGTGGTGGTTAGTTAAAATGTATGTTGCGGTGAGAAGTTGATGATAAGGAAGAGGTATATGTATTTGTGGAGGAGATATTGAAGGAGAATCCGAACGTGTGAGCGTACATGGCACCCTTGTTAGACGCTCGACTGGACATGGTGGTGGTGGAAGTGCTGAAGTTGGGGAAGGAAGTGGCTACAAAGGCCATAAAAGAATGGGGTCAGCCCGAGTCAAAGATCACACACCTCCTCTTCTACACCACCAGAGGCATCGACATGCCCGGAGAAGACTACCAACTCACTAAATTTGCGGGACTCCGCCCTTCCGTGAAGAGAGTGATGATTTATCAACAGGATGCTTCACCGGTGGCATGGTTCTCCATGTCACCAAAGACCTCGCAGAGAACAACCGTGGAGCTAGAGTCCTGGTCATCTGCAGGGAGATCACCATCATCACTTTCCACGACCCCTCCGACACCCACCTCGGCGGTCTCATCGGTCGGGCTCTCTTCGGCGATGGCGGCACCGCCATCATCATCGGAGCGGATCCCATTCCTAAGGTGGAGAATCCCTCTTTCCAACTCCTCTTTACCGCTTAGACCATCCTTCCCGACAAATGCCGAGGGTGCCATTGATGGGCACCTCGAGAGGTTGGTCTCACCTTCCATCTTCTCAAAGACGTGCTCGTGTTGATCGAAAGAACATTGAAAAGGTGCTTGTAGAGGCCTTCCAGCCAGTTCAACATCTCGTGGAGCGAGCTCTTATGGATTGCCCACCCGGGAGGCCTTGCGATTCTTGACAGGTGGATTCCAAACTCTAATTGGACCCGAAGAAGATGAGGGCCACGGACACATTCTCGAGCGAGTAAGGAAACATGTTGAGCGCCGAGTGTGCTCTTCATTTTGGATGAGATGAAGAAATATTCATGAAAAAGGGATTCACGACCATGGGAGAAGGACTGGACATGGGCTCACAGTGGAGACCGTGGTTCTCAAGAGCGTTCCGCTGCAATAATTTAAATTAGATTACCAGGCGCTATAAATAATGGTCTATATTTGTGTGGCGTAAGCATGTCAGTGTTCGGAGGAATCATTCTATCCAGATGATAAATGCTTTTATTGTGATTAAAGATAATTACGATGATAGGTATTTTAAATAGTAGTAAGGGATGTGTTTTAATGTTTGTGAACTTGTAAATTTTATATTTACGAATTAAATTTAATATCTATTTGATAATCATTTGATTTTTTTTTTTAAAATAGTTTAGAAATCAATCAAAAATATTAATATTTAAATTATAGGGTAGAGCTTGGGGTTCTTTTTAATTTAAAAAGATTTTTTTTCTCATCAATAAATAGGAAAAATGAAGAGAATGTAATGAAATTATTCATCAGTGGTATATAGTTGTAAACTCTTGGTTCTTTTTGTTTGCTTCTTGTCGGTCTTGATGTTTTTTGGGTTAAGATGTTTTAACTCTTTTTGTGGCCATGTTTCTCTTTTTGGTTCAATACTACTGTATTCACAATGTATCTGATGTTGTAAGGCTTACTGGGGGTGAGCCCGAGATAGATCTATATATAGGCCACCGAGATAACCAATTAAACTATATACTATGCTATCTATATGGACTATGTGCCCCCTATATATCGGTTTCTAGGGGAGGGGGACTCTATAATCCCTATTTTTCTTACCTTATCTAATAAAAAGTTCATCAATGGTATAAATGTAGAATCCAAAATAAGAGCCTTATGATTGATATTAATCAACATTTTTCAAATAAATTTATTTAAGATACTTGTATTGATTGTTAGTTACTCTGTTTTCTAACTAAAATGAGTGATAAAATTTGGTAAGGCTTTACACATGATTATTTCTATGGATATCCACTTTAAATTATCTTGGTCTTCGATTATATTTTATTAATAAAAATACATTATTTTATAAGACTTGTTTATTTTTCTTTATTTACTTTTTACAAATTAATATGTTAAGAAGAGAATGTTACAAAAATAAAATTTATATTATTTCTAATATAGAATTGATCTTCTTGGTATGTCATAATAACCAATACATAGAATTTTATATAATTGATCTATGGTTTTATTTTATGTTAGTTTGGTAGATTTGCCTATGTATATTGGATTTAGCCCAAATCGAGAAAAATTAATATTGCCTAGTTGACTTCCAAAGTGTGAAACTCCATTTGCATCTCTCTTTTTTAAAACTATAATCTCCCTCTCTAAATCATATTACACTTTTGAAAATATTTTTTCTCTCCTCTTTTAAATGGATGGGCCCATCCACATGTTTCTGTAACAACCCAAATAATCACACACACGAACAACACAGTGAAATACAGGATAACTTTTTTTTACTTGCTTGACACATAACATGATGCAACATGTCGTCACTAAGGATATAACTAACACTGTGAACAACTTGATACAAGGATGGCCATAAAGGCAGCACGGAAACGTTCACACATATCAAGGACAATTTACTTTTCTTTTGACAAGACAACATAGAAGTCCAATCACAGAACACACTTACGAGTTAGGGCCAACCACAAGGAGATATTCTTGAGGGTTATTTATTTTAAAAGGACATCTTGCAATTCTTAGCTTACGTTTTCAAGGAGGCTCAAGATATGATTCGTATGATTCAACTTGCCAAGCCAAGTTTATTCCTTTGACACTGAGTAATTATCTTTAAATCTTCTCTATTATGACATTTATTTGCTTAATTTGTTTATCAAGAAAAAGGAGTAATTAAATTCCACAAGGCCATCTGCTCACCACTAACGCTACTAAGATTCGTTCTTGCCCACAAGACAACATGGTTTTAAGTTCAACACACTTAAGAGAAGAGATACAAGGTGCCTTGAAAAAGGGTTAGAGGGAGAAGGTCGAGATGAAACATTTTTAGGACCTCATTAGTTATTGCCAGTATTAAATTGAAGCTAGGGCTCTTAACCAGAACTAACAACAACTTTACTTAGGCTTCGCTAAAAGTATTAACAAGGAGTAAAAGAATTTACTTTCCAAATGGCTGAGAGATAGATTGTGTGGTTTCAAAATTGTTTTCTCCTGTTTATTAAATCTTATTATCTTCCAGAACTAACCATAGATTTCCTTTAAGTTCGTTTAAGAATTCCACCATGAAAGGGATAGTGTTCATTAGTGTAGCTAGGGGTATCAAGTTATATAATGTTACTTGCAATGATAGTCCTGCCCTTGATTACTCAAGAATTTCTTGCTCTCAAGTTGGTGACCCCTACGTTACTTTATTTGAATACAAATTTTAATTTAACTTCCTGAGTATTAAACAATCCCATGTTAGTTTACTTATGACACTTTATTACTAAGTCATGGCAAGGTTTAACTCAGAATTTATTCTCAAGGCAAAGTTGAAGCAACACTCATTAACGAGAACAAAACAAGATTACATCATTTCTTAAAATACTGATACTCCACAAGTCACTCAACCACAATAACCAAATTTTCTTATAATTTCAATGATGGGCACACAATACAAGGTTTCCAAAGTTCAGATGACAAGTCCACAATACATTATACTAAGACATTAATCCTCTTCTAAACTTTCCACTGGACGTTAACAAAAGTTGATCAACATAAAAAGGTTTCGAGCAAAGGATCTTCTCAACTGAGGTTGATGACAAAAGTCTACAAATCTATCCCTCATCTACACGCAAGATCCATCTGCAGCAAATTTTCTACAAGAGTCAGTTCACGAGAACTGAGCAAGATAAGGCTACACAAAACCACCATAACTATTATCTAACAATATCACGAAAAGGAAGCACTTTATTACAAGAATTGGTTCAAACCTCTAAACACTATTAACACATCAAGTTAAAATGAAGTCTTCATCATGCCAATCAAAGAAGGAGAAGACCTTGTACTTCAGTTAGGAGTAATAACAACGAAAGTATAGCAATCGTAAGAGAATGGCTCTTGGCCCTATAAGAGAAAACAAACCATCTAGCAAAAACAGAATTCCCATCAAGTAAGTAATTAAACAATAATTACAAGATTGAGATTTGATATAAATAGACCAACCATCTAGAAATTTATCAAAGGTACCAACGCATAGGCTAAAATAATACATTTCTAAAAGAACAAAAGTTGATCGGCCCAAGAAAGGGGAAACACGGGTTTCAGAAATCAACACAAAAAGCCATGTATAATTGAGTTTCAAACCAGAAATCAATTAGAGTATACACACAACATAAGTTTTGAAGCGAAGGCAAAGTATACTAGTTTTGACCATTAACTACAAAGAGATCTACCAATCATCCAGGAAGGGTCAAAGTCTTACAGGCTAGTAGCAAACACGCGAGAGAAGAAGGGGGTTTCGTCCAACAAGAGTATACAATAATGTCATCAACAAGTTTTTATAACACTAAAGGATTTGCAAACCTCAACTACAATACTAATGTTTGGTTAATTTAAAATAAATTGCCCACATCCCAAAACAAACATAATTTATGGCAACCCTTGGTAACACAGTCGACCGTCGCACAAAGATACAAACATAACTTCTAAGTGACATTATCAAAACAAAACCTTCCGCTATGAATCCATAAGACTATCAAATGAAAGCTGAGTTTTTCCCGAAGGTTAATCACATTTAACGAAATTTCCATCACAAACTATTACGGTAAATTACGTGCATAAAAACCGACCAATATTAATTAATAGCGTTAACATTACAAGGGAGAAAATAATGCAAGTTAGGAATAATAGAAGAGCGCCATCAGCAATAATTCTGAGAGGGGGATTAGACCAAACTATTCTAGTGTCAACGAGGTACTGGATTCACACAATGAAACCTCCAGCTTAGTTGATCCGAAAAGCTAGTTATGGTTCAAGTTGATAGGGATGGTCAAGGTACTTCTTGAGGATGGCCTTAAAATCCTAAAAACAAGATGAAAGATAGTATAAGAGTCTAAACACGTGAGACGGAAAAACACATTGCACACAAACCTTTTCATTCTACCAGTTTTAATTCCAAAACTCTACGCTGGCTAGCTCACGCATTGCTCACACAATCCTACAACCTTTCTTTCTCAATGCCAAAAGGTTATCAAAGGAATTGTGAAGGGGCTAACAAAAAAATTCAAAAGACAACTTGGGTGCTAGGAAGGGGGTTTCATAGTTATTGTAAACTTACTTCCATGATATCGAAAATACTATCTTGATCAACAAAATAACTTGCAACTCGATCGCAGAGAAGAATAATACATAAGCAAATAGATGAAGTTCTATCATTCGAGTAATATAACATTCAGAGGAGAGGGCACACGCATCCTTTCGACCCACATACTGTCAACGATAAAAGCTAAAACAAGAAGAACAAGCAGAAAGGGAAATCTCCCATCATGACATCCAACTGACAAATCAATGCAAGGAAGAGTGGTTTGATTTCGCAATAATTGTAAATATAATAGCAGTAGAAAGGTGTAGAAATATCTTGCCTTTTTCTCCAGATTCAGCTTCGCCCTCTTGCCTCTTCCATTACTTTGGATGAAAACCTGAGCTTTTCGTCGGCGAGCTTCACGCGAGAGTAACTCTGTGCCAGACGGAGCATTTGGGCTCGTCTCTAGCAAGCTGTTCGACGTCCTTGACGCTGTGAAAGAAAACGTGTTACATATCTTCCAATTTCGATCTAGCGCCTTAAATTCTTACCAGAAAACTCAAGACATCAACCTTGAAAACCCCTAAGCACACGTTGCAGAATGCAAGTTTCAAAACAAAGCTAGAAAATTCAAGGGTTGAAGCATAAAAGCGAGCATTTCTGAAATACATCAAAATAGATAGTTGCTTATTTAAAATTTTACTTTAAAAAGAGGAATTTAAATACCTTCCATTGGGCTGAATCAATAAAATGGCTTTTAAAAATCGGAAGTCGGAGAGTGATCCAACAGGGTATTCAGCGGATCCAGATAAAATCCAGCACTCGATTCGCAGCCATTCTCGGTCTTATTTCTGGCGGGGTGGAACAAAATTCACCTTTCAGAATAATGGATTACCCTAAAAAAACTGGTCCTCTTGCATGACACTCAGCCGCCCCATCTGCCTCGCCAGTTTCCCTGTCAGCCATCTGTGAAACATCGAATGGTGGGTCGATACTTATACAGGAAACGATCGTGAGTGACGTGACAGAACAGAAAAGACACACTGAATGCACACCGAATTAGCTCTTCCGCCACAATGGAAAACACACTTAAAATCGCCCCCAATAAATACAGTTGTACTGGAATTAACCACGGACTGGGCGGCCATACCACATCTCCAGCGATGGATTGAAACAGCAGGTTAAACAGGACCGAATAAAAAAAGATATGTGTTGCCACTGCAAATCAACAATACCCACAATCAAACCTAATTTCGCCATTAATCTACAGGTACAGTGGGAGTGACTATGAAACGACTTAACCAAAATGCTATGACCATCGTGGTACAGGGGAAGCGGCAAGGCAAATATCTCGTTCTTCTACTACAGCTGCAAGATTTTGCAACAACTGATCACGACCGAGGTCACGTGCAACGAGAACATCGGGATCAACACCAACGGTTCTTTGGGATCACCGCAGCAGCTATTGCACTTAACTCTCTCTCTGGAGGCCAGCGATTTTCTGGGGATAACTTTACTTCTCTACCCATGTAGCTGCTGCTGCATATAGCAAATCGGTTCCTCACGACACTCTCCTAGGAGGATTTCAGTTATACGCTCTGTGCGGCACGATTTTGAGAACCCACACCCACCCCACTATCACTAAACCAAGCAGTAAAAACAATGGCAGTGATGTAGGTGATAATGAAACCGATATATCACTTTCTTTAAGAAGTCAAAATATATAAATATATTGGACCGCGGAATATAAGCAACCTAAGACCACCAATCCAATTTCTTGAACTCAACACGACTCCTGGTGTTTACATATTACTGGTAGGGAAGCACGGGAAATGATCCATGATTTGAATAACTCATTTTGAAAACCATCCCATGATTGATGAGATTCCTTGGTCAATGCTCCAAAATCTTCCGCTGCGAAAATCACAGAAATCCTTTGGTTCATGATGCGGCGAATAGTTTTACCAGCTAAAGTTGTGCAGCCTAATAAAAAGATAAGAAATATAATGCATAGTAATGGAATTTGCTCAGAAAATAAAGCAGGGTCCATCTCAACATTGTGTTTCTTGGAGAAGAAACCGGCAGATTTTTTTGTCTTTGTTGAAGAGATTCTGTTCCTTCACCACACAATCACGCATCCAGGACAGAGCAAGGCACGCAGACCACGGAAGTCAGCAAAAGATTTGCAAATCAAAATTTTAATAAATGAAGGAGGAAGTAAAAAAAAACAGTAGAGCAGGTCATGAAAGATGACAGGTCTGAAGTGGTTGAAAGGTTGCTAGAAGAGACAGGCGGCCAACTGCCCCCACTTGGCATTCAAACCAAAGGAAAGACCAACACGCCTTGCCAAAAAGAAAGAGTGGTAAGTGCTCTTCCTCCACGCCTAATTAAAAGCCAGGTCTCTTACCCACCGCAACATTTGCCATAATGTAAATGTATGCATTTTAATAATATTCTATTTTAATATATGTACATATATAAATATTGTCTTACTTGCTATTAAATTTTACTTTTGTTTAATAAACTATCTCCATCTATTTATTTGATTCGGTCAAGTTAAACAATATTTAATTAATCTATATATTTTGTTTGGATTTGATTATTGATCTCCTCATTGCCATTATCCAACCAAAACAAAGAAAAGAAAAGAAAATTAAATAACTTCAGAAAAACTAGTGTCCATGAAGGTCGTCAAAGCTTCAGTGAGATAAGACGACTTGGATCCGATACCTCTAGGGACATGAGAAACTGGAGGAGTACACTCTTGCATCAAAACCAGGTGCGAAGGCAGAATCCACACTTCATCGGTTAAGGGCGACAAAGCGGGGCATTACATTTCGTCTTTCTCATTTGGAGCCATTAAATGTAAGAGCAATTACCAAATCAATAAATTAAAATTAAAATTCATTTGATTAATATAAACAAAAATATGATCTATTTACACACAAATTAATTAGTGATTAGCACATTGAGCATATTCTTATCATAAGAGAATCGTATTATGTTATTTCAAGTTCCCTAGAATTTTCTTTATTTTTATATACGAAGTGTGATTTTTAAAGGTCTACTATCTACCCAAACCCTAATGCAATCACATATTATTTCTCTTAAAAATATAAGAGGTTGAACTAATATTGTAGGCATAAGGGAGAAACCATTACAAATTGAGGGTAGTGAAGTGAAGGTAAGACAAAGATGAGTGGACTTAGAAAGATATATTTTAATCCTAGACATCTTTCTAATGATCACAAAAACTTTCTCGAATATATCCAAATTAGTAATAATCATCATAACTTTATTTACATTTTTATAGGTTTGGATTTAAATTAAAAGTCTTCAAGAATGTCTATACAACAATATAAGTTAACTTTATCCTTTTTATTATGTATTATTGTTCCATTTATTAATTAGCAAAATGTGGAAGGTGGTTTTCCATTCACAAATACATTATTATAACCATACCCAAGTATAATTCGAATAAAATAGATATAAATCATAATATTAACCATATAATTACATAAATAAGACACAATATCAAACATGCAAAATTAGTGCATGTGCGCGCGCGTGTGTGTCTTATAAAAGACTCTAAGATAATTAGGGTTTTATAGGATAATATTTTGTTTTATAAATTTATATGACAAATATCATTGATATGTGGCACCGGATAGATGTAGAAATACAACTAACTTGAAATGGTGAGGAGATTGGATCTAGATAGATAATTAGAATTATGATGGTCACAAAACTATTTAACAAGAATCATGACTACTACTACAAAAAAATTACGATGAGATAAGAATATACTTTGTAACATCCCAAAATTTCTTGTAAGTTAAATTAACTACGGTTAAGTCTAAATAGGATTAGACAAGATCATCATTGGGTGTAAAATTCATTTGGTTCATTTTATCATGACCCATAGCCATTTGTGGGGCATGACACTGCGGAATGAATAACCCCGCACCCACCTTGATGATCCTTCCTAAAACATGATTAGGCCTTAATCATAGGTAAAACGGTTCATAAATGATAGTGAATCTTTTAGTTATTTGTATTCCGGTTACTTTATTTTAATCGGTTTGGTCATCTTTTGTTTTGTTCGACTTTTGCATGACCACGATGATAATTGTCTCTATTTTATTTGACAATGCTATATCAAGCCAGCTTTATGAGAATATTCAAATTATTATTTACGGACTTGGTGATTTTCGTATTGGAATGTTTTATATAAACTTGGAAATTCAACTAATTTTTATGGTAATATATTGTTGGAAATATGTGGACTTGTATTATGAAGGTTAATTTTAACTTAACCATTAAGTTGGGTAACAACTAAAGTAAAAAAATGTATGAAATATTAATTAGTGTGTGTGTGTGTGTATATATATATATATATATATATATTAGAGGGATTTGGCATGTAAGCCAAAAGTTTTATTTAGTTATTGAAATTTATGGGTTTCATAAAGTGAAACACCTTCACATGGCACAAGTGTGCGACATGCACTAAAACACGTACCAGCATTGGGAAGCCTAAAAATTCTTCAATATGCCGCCCAACTATAGTTCTTTCATTATATTTTTCTGTTATTTTTCCTTCATCTATTTTCATTCTCCCCTTTTAGAATACATGCATGAGTTTTGGAGGAAAGAAGGATTCAACTTGTTGGAGCGGGAAGAGTAGAAGAATGATGATTCTAGGTTTACTTTAGGCATGAATATCTTCTCCTTTCTCTGCTGCATTATTTGTAAAAAAGAGGAAATACACATTCTATTTTTAATGGCAATCAAGGAAATTGTGGACAACTTTTGATTTAATTGTTTGGAGATGAAGTATGAAAAGGAAATTGATGGATTATGTATTCTTTTTAGTTTTCTTTGTGTGGTTTTAACCTAACCCAAAAAAATACGCAGATGGGGTTTTGGGTTTTGATCAAGTAAAAATAAAGTAAAAGAAAGGTTAAAAATTCCTTCTATGCATTATAATAAATTATACCCAAAAGGAAAAGAGTTGGGTTTTTCCTGTTCAGGAAGAAGGAAAACGTTTTGTGAATTTGTGTTTTTAAAATCAATTTATGCTTGTGGGTTTTCATTTTGTTAAACCGAAATTTGGTTGTGTTTTCTGTAAACAAATCAATTTGGGTATATAAATCGATTTGCATAAAGGAATCGATTTGGGTAACCCAATCAATATGGGTATGCAACTGGTTGGGGTTTTGTATTTTTCTTCTTGGTTGTTATATGTAGGTCTAATTTTTAATTTATTGAGATCTTTTGAATGATAATTTGTGGGTGTCAAAGCTCTTGCATGGGGCTGCATTTTCCAGAAATTTTATTATTATGGACCACTAAATCGGTTCATGTATAAATGAGGGTGTCTTGTTATGTGTGAATAATTACAAAAATGGCATTTAGCCTGTAACTTCCAACCTGACAATATGACTTGGATTCTTGTAAGACTGTGAAAAAGAAATTGCTTGTCTTGGTAAGGGCATGAAAGCCAAGACAACTTGACCGAGATGCACCAAGGAGTAATTGGAGGCATGATTGGGTTTAAAATAATGATATCTTATGAAAGAAATTATTAGTTGTTCTTTTACTAAAAAGAGTATGTTTAAATGATGTAACCATGGTGTCTGCTATATTGTTGGTTGGGTTGTTTGTTTACCAGATAGAACATGTTAAAGTGATGTAAATATGGTGATATTTGCGTTAATTTTTAGAGCTTATCATTGACTATAAAAGTACTCTTCTTAATCATATTGTTTTTATGAATTTATGTAGAAGTTTTAAATGTCAAATGCTTATTGATTGAAGCTGGAATGGAATAAAAAGGGAAACATGATCGCTGAAATACAAATTGATTGTTCTATTTGTGTGCATCCACGTTGTATCTTTATAGAAATAAGGTAGTAATACATTTTAAGTTGTATTATCATGTGCTTGTTGATAAAACAACATGTATATCCTTTCATATTTTATTAATTAATTGCATCGAGAAAATGGAGTTAATATTTATGCTAGTTCATTTTGAACCGACATTATATCACTACTCCGGTCTTGCAGGACCATTAGCCATTACATTCAGATGTGCCGAAACTCATGTCTTGTGGATTTTTATCGTAACATGGATCTAAATGAGATACTTGGATTTCAATTGGTGAAAGGATGATATCCTTGAATTTTTTGAATTATTGGGATCTTGGACCCATTGTAAATATTCAAACCTCACTATGTGAGAATAATTATATTGGTTATATATTTCACCTTAACGGCATATGTAATATATGATTTTAATTAAAAGATGATTACTTTGTGTGTAAAAATATCTCAATGTGAGTAAATGATGAATACTTGAGTTGTGAAATCTTACTTTTCACAAATTGTTGAAAACATTTATTTGATAGTTATCAATGTATGAAGCCGATAATTGGGTAATTATAATAAAAATCAATTGTCTTTAATTTCTAAATTAAATAAGCTATTTAGTGGCATAACTAATCAAAGGAATACTTAAATATACATGTTTTAATATATATTTAATTCGGCCTTTCGGTAAACTTGGTATTAATAAGATAAGATTGTAAATCATGTTGTATAGAGAATGGAAGAGTATCGTTTTAAAAGGTAATTTAATGTTATAGAATCAAACATCAAGAAAAAAAGAGACTAAATGGGATGGTAAATAGATGAAAAGATCCATTAGGCATATTAAGGATAATTACATACGGAATGCTGATATAGTTACATTTCAGCATACGAATGTACTTACCTCATAAAGATCCTAGTTGGCCTTTGGCATCTATCTCAATATAAACTCTTACAAGATAGGTTTAATTGGAAATAAAATAAAAACAAACTATAAAGATATAGATAACTATGAAAGGAATACTTGTGAGGTGGAAGAAGACTTGAAACTCATAATACTAGTGTGTTGTCTTGAGTTTATCCATAACTTGTGTGGTGGATAACTTTTGCCAAAGTAATGCACTGATGGTTGTGCATTGTCTGATCATCTAGTCCTCCAATTAAATAAAAAAAAATTATGTAACTTGATCATGGGAAGTTGAAATACTGAACATGAGGTAGACAATGGTCGGATACCAAAATACGAAGTTGGGAAACTAGCTTCATGGTAGACCCAAGGACTTTCACATAGTTCCCATGACCTTTAAAAGGTTGAGCCAAAATGCTAGTAAGCATTGTCACTCGAAGTAGTGACGAAGGGAGATCGTGGAGATCTGGATACACCCTTCTCAGCCACACATGGCTTACATGGATGTTATTGGATAGATCAAAAGAAAAATTGATTAATGAATTTGATTAAATAAATTTGTACGATTACAATTTGTGTAATTTGTTATTATGTTTATGTGTTAAAAAAATCCTCATTTTTCAGCTCTTGTAATTTTGAGTGTTACATTTTGGTATCAGAGCTAGAGGCTCAGACACTTGGACATTAATGGGACACACATTCTAATAAAATTATCCTCTTTTATAAAACAAGAAACTATGGCTAGGCTAGCAACAAGAGCTAGTATGGCAAGTGACAAGTGGGGTAAATATTGATGATGTGCCAGATAATATGGCTGCTAAGTTAGAAGAAATCCTCAACCTTTTGAATGACACCCAAAACCGAGTTGTTGCCTTAGAACAACAAGGTTAGGGTGGTGAAGAGAGGCCTAAAATTCCCTTAGGAAATCAAGTTTTAAGAACTTAGCCATTTTCACCTTTTTGAACTGGGTGCAAGAAATGTTGTGTCGACACACAAAATATGTGCCCCTTTAAAAATCCTTTGGTGCCCTAAAAACAACATGTCAACATCAGAGAAGAAGTGCCCCTTTAGGCAGAAAATGACATGTCAACATAATCAAACATGTAGCTAAAAAGTGCGCTTAAGGCGCAAAAAAAAATATGTCAACACATTAAAATGTGTGCTAAGTAAAAATCCCTTAGGTGCTGAAAAATTCATGTTGACATCTCGAATATGCACTTAAGGCTGAAAATTTTGTGTCGACACTAACCAAGTTGTGCCAAGGCGCATTTATACCCATGTCGACACTTTGAAAAGTGCGCCAAAGAAAAGTTGGTGAGGTAATAAATGTGATATTTTCCTATAAATATGTGGTTAACACCTGTCATTTTCATGATTTGAAAATTGTGAAAAATATTCCTCTGCACCTGTCAGCTATCCCTATCACGCCCGCATTCCACTTTTCGAGTTTGTGGACCCCAAAGTCATCCTTCGTCCTTTATTAAACCGGGTAAGTGGATTTTATCACTCTTATTGTTGTTTGTGGTTTTGTTTCTTGGTTGTTGGTGGTTTTAGGATTGTTATAAAAGGTTAAATCTAAAAATGAAATGAAAAACAATCCATAACCATCATCGGAAAACTACCTTATCCCTCCTCCTTGAGATCTACAAATAGGAAGGCTCACCTGCCTCTGAATAAACCATCCTCTCTTTGCCTTTGTCTTTTTAAAATCCCACAAACCCTCTTTTTTGTTATTTTGCAAAAGAAGAAAAGAGAGAGAGAGAAAGAAATATGAGAAGAAGTTAAAGAAAATGCAAAAATCATTTATCCTTTGGTGCACTTTTTTTTTACATGTTGCACTCCCCAGTCACGCCTTGTGCTGCATTGCCCCCGCACACATACATCCATATCCCTGCCACCAGCCTATAAACACTTAACAAATCTTCATAAGGTGCAGGTGCATCCCAACCAACATCAACATTTGATGTTGTGTCCTCCAAATCTGCATGCCAGTTTTTCCTTTGGCGCATTGAGCTCATTTGCAACACATTCCAAATTGCACCTTGGGCACACCAAAAAGCCATGCAACACCATCTTTTCGTAGTGCACCCTGATTTAAAAAATTTCCTAAGGTGCTGGTGCATGATCCTTAACACCAACATTGCATGTTGTGTGTTACAAACCCATGCCCCACGCCTTTCTCCTTGGCACTAAAACCTTTTGTGCAACACTCCCAAAAGTGTGCCCCTCTATAACCCCTTTGTGTAGCTTTTCCCTATCAACACAGTGCACCTTTTTGCATGTTGACATCCCCAAAAGTGCACCCAACCTTTTAAGCCCTTGCAACATGCTATGAACTTGCGCCTTGCGCCCTAAGCCTCATAATTGCTCATTCTTCTTTCTATGAAGCTTTCATTATGGATAACATGATGGTTGACATGGCTCTTCTATGTGTTGGACCTCTTTGATTCTCCTTGTAGAACAACAACAGACCATCCTCGAGCTCACACATGTCTTCGTCGAGAAAAAAGCCAACTAAGTCTAAAGGTAAAGCTAAGTTGACAGAACAAGAGATGAAGTATAAATATCAGAAAGTTAGGATGCCTGACTCATATAGAGAGTGATCTCGACATCAGAGACTCGAGCTCGGGCACATTGATATGGAAGACTTCTGGGCAAGAACCAACCAGGCCACTAGTGGTCCCTGGATGAACAAACTGGTAGGTAGTGGATTGCACTTTGCAGCATTGGTGCTGTTAGTAAGTGCTATTAATAACGAGTTCATCATGTTGGTGGCTCGATGCTATAACAAGGACACAAGATGTGTCGAGGATAAAGAAGGAAAGATGGTCATCGACCTAACTACTCATCACTTTGAAATAACTCTGGGCATCCTCATCACAGGTAGTATGTCGCCATCAGCCTAGAAGACTGCAAGAAGGCATGGGATGAAAATGAAGACAAAGTGTATGCAAATGATGAATGAGCTATATCTTAAGAACAAAAATCCGGTGAGCCGATGGCCACAGACCATCCACCGCAGTGACTTCAATGAGGAAAGGTGATCAATCACCTTCTGAGTAGAGTGTATGGGCTTCCTGATGCCCATCATTTCCATAAATGGATGTTGAGGTACTTAGAGACCATGAGTAAGAATGTGCACGAAGCAAGCATTTTTTTGGGGAGAAATCATCAGCGATACCATCTCTCTAGCAACTTCAACAGGTCATGACAACTGGGAAGTTCTATATGAATTCCTATGTTGTGTATGTTTACAGCATCGGTGAGAGATTTCATAGGCCTAGCATGAAATGGGGTATGGCCTCAGGTCAAAATATATGAATACTACCCAGAGCTAAGGCTCAAGAACAACATCCCTCAGTTCTCAAAAATCAATGACACCTTCTTCTATGAGGTGATCTACTATTGAGGCCAAATATGAGACATGGTCGAACTAGCCCCAGTGTGGTCACTATCACAAAGAAGTGGGGGGCATTGTTCACTCAGTTTCCCATTCACCTATCTCAGGGCGGTGAATTTTGAGGGTGAACCAACCAAAGCTACCAAGGTATGTAGGACCCAAGCTGATTCTCTTAGAGTTGTCAAGGAAACTAATCACATATCATGAGAGATGCATGAAGAGAAAGAAGGGAGGAACTCCATTCCCCCTTACAGTGGGCGATACACTTGCACCACACTGGCCAAAGCATGGGAAATGTATGCCGAGCTTGAATTGTTGAACCTAAAGCACAACTTCCCAGCCAGGCCTACTTTTGATTGTTGAGGTTGCCTCCCAAAGGAAAAAATTGATCCTATTCATGTCCCTGAGATCGAGGACATCTACATCGACTGACGACACATGAAATAGATCTCAGGCGGAAGGATCACTCCAGGCTGGCTCTAGAAGAAATCAAACATTATGGCGTGGCCATCATTCCAAAAGGATTCCAAGAACTGATCAAGAAATTGATCAAGTTTACCTTGACATGGATGGGGATGATTGGCCATTGCGTAGAAATTGTGAGCAAGGCACAAAGACCATCAAGAAAGATTCACACACGTTTGGCACACTTTGAACATTGGTGCAAATAGAATGGTCTCATCTACCTCGGGGTAGATTTCACTACTTCTCCTTCAGGAAGAGCACCTCCAAGGCTGGCCCAAGTGCCGAAAGGAAAAAGGAAAGACAAGGAGGGAGAATCAAGCAAAGAAGAAGCTCCTGAAAGCCCTCCTACTACTTCTGAGAAGCAAGTGGTTGACCTGGTGTCTCAGGAAAAGAAGAAGAGACCACCAAAGTCTCGATGGACACATCCACTCAGGATGTGGTCATAGCTACAACCATTGAGGTACCCACCATTCCCTCTTCCTGCTCCTTCTCCTCCCCCTGTTGTTGAAACATCTATCCCAATGGATGTTTCTTCTTCTCTCCCTTCCTCCCTTCCATCTCCCACCTCTTCCATCTTCTCCTCTCTCATGGATCTATCACCTAGTGTTCCCTCCATCCCATTATAGATCCCTTCCACCTCCATGACCTTTTCTTCCCTGTAGTAACTCCAGGCCCTACAAGTAGTAGCACGTTAGACTACTTGTCGATGCCACCACCAAGTGTCTCAACGTTCTTCCCTGTGGCCTCTTCAGTTGCTTCCCCTTTCACTCCGTTTCTTCTTCCATTCCCTCTACTCCTTCTCCCTAAGTCCAAGCTGGATTTTTGGCCATCTGGGTCAACTCAAGAGAAAGGTTCCCATAGCACCCATGGACTTCTCTGTCATTCCGAAGAAGGGACCAAAGAAGCAAAAAGCTATAACTCACTTCTCAAAGAGCACTTTGGGAGAGAGGGTCATGGAGATTGCATATCTGATCCCACTAAGAGAGAAGAAAGATTTGTCTCCTACGAGACTTTACGGTGACCAAGTCATGATGGGAACCTCATCGAGAGCCTAGAGAGAGGCTTTATCTGCAGTAGATGCCCTCTGCAAGAAACTTCAAGAAGCAAAGGAGGAGAAGAGGATACTAAAGGAACAAAACAAACATCTTCTCCAAGCTTTGCAAAGAATGGGAAATGCACCTCCTATGACTACCGCCGAGCCTCCTGAAGTTCTTAGTCAAGACAAGATAAATGAATACACCAAGATTGGTGAACAAGGTGTGGAAATGTCCTCCTGGATAGAGTGAGTCCTCAGAGATAGTGAGGAAATAATCAAGAAATTCACAAGACTCTACAGAGTATAGATCGGGAAAAAAGGAGCTTAGGTGGTAGTAGTAGGAGATCCCTCTCGAGGAGTTAGACAATGCCAGATTGCAACATGAAACATTTCTAGGCAATGGTTGACTGCTCGGTGATGACCTATTAAAGGTCGGCGTCATTGATCACCCGCGGGCACACAACAAAGCTCTCGTCGCTTTAGATTATCGGGTTGATCAAATGGAATTTATCCTGGAGAGGATAGATAAAATCAAGGAGGAAGCCCTGGATGCAAAACATCAAATGGAGCAGATGGTCATGAAGATGTCTCAGGGATGCTTAGTAAAGCGTTCACCTTGAGGAAGTAGACGAGACAATCCAGCTCTTCGAGGATATTGTAACTCAAGGTTTGGCGCCAGAGGTCACTTTTGACCGAGAGTCTATCAATAACCTTTTGGCTTGCCTTGTGATTTCATTGGATACTTGATCGAGGCATGCGATGAGTATGTCGGGCTACCAGATAAGCTCAAAAATGAAAAAGAAACTTGTGAAGTCATTGGAGACCACTTCAAGGGTCTGATCATAATCAACTTTAGATAATGATCAGCAAGTTTATGGAGTACCGAGCTCAGTATCACATCGCCTCTCGATCAGAAGCAAGACACTCCATTCAAGCAAAGAGATGATGACGAATAGTTTCTCTTCTTGTGTATGCTTTGATCTTTTTGTAAAAATATTTAAAAAGTATGTTGGCATTTATGATGACATCATCCATGTTGCACCATGGGATGTTGCCATCCAAAACTTGCCTCAAAGTCAACTTTTGACTTTTTAGATATTTTGTAGATATTTTGTAAATAGTGGTTGGCTTCTTTTTGTCTTCTTTCTCCTTCTCCTTCTATAAATACTGGAATACTTGTTGTATTCCAGGTGGACATTTTTGTATGAAAAAGAGGTGAAGAGAGAAAGACTTTGTGCCTTCTTGTAATAGAAGAGATTTTAATATATATGTTAAGACTTTGTGCTCAATATATGTGTTATTTGCATCAGATCTTTCTTAAGTTAGATCTGTGTTTCTATTCTATTGGATTCATTCTTTTTATTGTCATATGTTCATCAGTATTGCTTTGTTTGTTTATGCAAGTAAGTTTGGCTCTGTTTACTACCAGCCCAAAGCATAAACCCTCTGACCTTTCTATCTTTGGAATTCATTTCTTTTCTCCCTTCAGATCTACCTTCCTCCATTCCTTCCCTCTTACATTTCTATTCACAGTTGGAACTACCTCTACTGGGATGAGATCCCAAACCCCTGAAGTTAGAATAGTGTAGATTTGCATAGATTCCTGCTTGATAGAATAGCAATAAACCAGTTTTGCTTTGTTGTCTCAAAGAGGGGCTATGCCCTACACACTGTTGGCCTGTTTCCCCATGATCTATCTAACAAAAGATTTTCAAACCAATAGTTTTGGTGACTCTTTGGGGATCGAACTAAGGAAATAATTAAAAACTATAAAAATCACTACCAGTTTGCAAATTTTAACTCTTTTTGTTAAAAATTAAAATTTTTGCAGAAGTGATCAAAACTAAAAATTTCCTTAGGAAAATCCATAGATCTGGACCAGATAGGAGCTTTTAGTTCGCTGAGTTTTTACAAAAATTTGTATATTTCCGTAGATCTGAGAATCTGACATTTTATGATATTTTCAAAACCTTGCAAAATTCAGTTCAAAGATCTAAAAATCAGCTTTCTAAATTAACCCACCTTTTATCCTTGTTAATCTTTGTCAAAAACCACAATCGGTTATTTATTAAAGAGGATAAATTTAAATATTAAAAAGTACATGTTGCTGATTTTTGCTAGAAAAATCAGAAAATCAGCAAGTACAAACAAAAATATTGTTGTAAATCTACTCTTAATTGTTGTAGATCTGAATGGATACGTTGGCGGGTGAAACATTTACTCGTGGTAGAAGAGCTCATGGAGAAGTTGATCCAATCTTTGATCTACTTCAAAGGCACAATTTTAGTATCACTCAGCATGATTCGCATCACTAAGTTCAGTGGATCGATCAGCAAGAAGTGCCTCGCCCCCATGAAGGAGCCGGATTTCACAAGGTGCTTCGACATCTATTTGTAGTGCTCTTTTGCTAAGTGGAACCACGCTCCCTGCTCGCATTCTTTTCCCAGCATTTTCAAATGGCAATACCATGGGGAAATGCCATGGGCCCTCTAGCATTGCCACATCAGTTCACATGCCCTCCCTCATGGAAATCACAAGAATTTCCCAAAATTTGATGGGAGTGGAAATCAAAGCACGGATGCACATATTGCTGCATTTATTATGTCATGTAGTATTCTAGATGTGACTCATGAGGATGTATATCACGTCTCTTTCTCGAGACCTTGCAAGGGCCTACATCAGAGTGGTTCCAACATTTACCAGCCGGATCCATCACCAGTTGGGCCACATTATGAACTACATTTGAAGATAGGTATAAGCCTTCAGAAGATGCATTCACATTATTATCAAAAATCACTCACATGAAGAAGGAGGCCAATGAAACCATGCGTGATTTTATCACCCGATTTCAATTCATTGATCAACCATGTGCCACCTACCATGTTGCCAACACTAGAGAATCAAAAGTGTTTCTTTGTGAATGCAATGAGTTGAGAGTAAGTTTCTTACTTTTACAAGAACAAGTACCAACCTTGGTCCTCGCTCAAGCTGTGGCCATTTGGATAGAGGAAAACCTACTTATATCTGGTGAGTTAAGATGAGAGCCATCAAAATCAAAGGCTTCAACTTCTTCTCAAGCCACCTCATCAGATCAGCATTCTAGAAGATGGAAAATGATTTTCTCTCATTGAAGAAGCAATTAGCTCAAGCTTCGTCTACCACTCCATCGGGATATCCCATGGAGGAACTTCACTCCCAACAATGCCCCCAAAGGCCGTGTTTTCCTACTACTACTCCAAGGTTAGCACTTGAGGCCCCTCGGTTAATGCCTTGGTGAGATCGAAGAAGATGAGAAAATTTATGAAGAACCTTCGTCACAAGGTGAAGATGATCAAGATGTCGGTGAACCGACTGGTGACTCTACAATCGGGTATATGGAATTTGAGGATGAGGAATCTGATGAAGAAGAAGGTACCCAAGGGTATGCAAGTGGATAGTCATACATGTTATTTTCACCCACTCACAAGGAAAAGAAGTAGAAGTTGCTGCTAAAATACAAAAGGAAAAGGTTGTATTAAATACGCCTCCAACAATCGCTAAAAGAGGTAATCCCCTTCCTGCTCAACCTCCTATCAAACCTTTTGTAAAGAAATATTTTCCTCCTATCTCTCCTCCAAATCAACCTCCCTCCATTTCCATAAAGACCAGTACCACTCCTCTACCATCATGAAATGAAGGACTCATTCCTTCATCGTCAGCGTAACCCTTGGTCGCATTGATATAGTCGATCATGCCAAAAGGACCAAGATCCAAATGTCTGAAGTTGAGTACCTTCAGTCTAACCCCGAGCAGCTTGTTAGATTAACCAAGTATATTCAAAGTCAAGCTACCATCTCTCACCCCATTTCTCCAAAAGGAATTCTTTCCACTCCTCCTGCATCCCGCATAAACGTTGCCTCGACGTCCGCGTCAGGTAAAATTGAACCTTTTTACCTATCTCTCCTAATTAATGGTCACAAGTTAAGCAACTGCATAATTGATTCTGGAGCATCTGACAATGTCATGCTAGCAAAGGTCACCCATGCTTTGGGCCTCACACTCACTAAACCTTTCGGTAGATGTTACTCCATGGAAACCAAGCAGGTACCATTAATAGGTCAGATCAAGGATGCACAGTTCGCATTCGTAGCATTCCCTGAGAAAAGAGTAAAAATGACTATTCTCGTAGTTGATATTCTAGTGGCATATGGAATATTACTAGGGAGGAGTTTTTGCTAGAGAAGTTGGTGGAGAAATCCATATGGACTGGTCCAAAGCCAGAATCCTGTCGAAGGGTGATGCGAGACATTGGAGCTGAATCAAAAGAAATATGGTCACCAACTCACATGACCCCAAGGCCCAGATTCTCTTGAATCATCGGGGATGGGAACTACTTCTTGTCCCTTGACTCGATAAGATGGAAGTTCTCATCAAGAGGAGGACCTCAACAAGATATGGACACTGTAGTTTGATGGCAGTTGTGCAACAAGTGGGTGCGGTGTTGGGGCCGTTTTGATATCTCCTGAAGAGGAGATTTTCCCTCTTTCTTTCAAATTGTAGTTTTTCAATACAAACAACACTTCGAGTATGAATCTTTGCTACTTGGCATGCAAGCTGCTACAAAGGAAAGGGAATCAAGAATTTAAAAGTACAGGGTGATGTTGAGCTAATTGTCAATAGGTGAAAGGGTATACCAAGTAAAGAATGAATCAGGCTCAGACACTACTGCAATGCAGTGTGGGACAACATCGAGGAGTTTGATGCTTTCTCAATCAAAGTAGTTCCATGAGCTCAAAATGACATGGCTGATTCTTTGGCCATCTCGGCCTCTCTCATGCTCCCTCACCCAGGGTTAAAGATGGACACATATACCATTGAGGTAGTTTTCCACCCGAGTGTGCCAGATAATTCACAACACTGGTAGGTATTCAATGATGACAATCAACTTATCACTTTTCTGGAGAAAGATGATAATTTCAAAGAGCTCCATTTGATGGATCGACTTCTACGTGTGTCGTGAGTCTCTCATGGGCCAAGTGCATGAATCGGTAGAAGGTCAGGGCATATGTCAGCTCAAGGGAAATAAGATCCCGAAAGGTTTAGTTTCCCTGGAATGATTATTTGATAAGCATGACTGTTTTGTCAAGAAAAAGTGACAGGATAACCTGGCTCTTCTCCAAAAACTGAATCTGTCAATTTGGGTACTACAGAACATCCTCGGTCTGTGAACATCGGGAAGTGTTGTACACCCGAGGAAAAGTGGAAATTTGTCAAATTGCTGAAAAGATATATGGATGTATTGGCATGGTCTTATGCTGATCTGAAGTCATTTAAGCCTAAGGACATTCAACATGACATCCGCTAAAGGATGATGTCAACCTTTTCATCAAAAGCAAAGGCACTACAACCCCAAAATCTCAGGTACCATCCAGGCTGAAATTTAGAAGATGTTGGATGCAAGAATCATTTTTCCAATTCATCATAGTACCTGGGTTGCAAATATTGTGCATGTACGGAAGAAAAATGGTGAGATACGCATATGCGTAGACTTTCACAACCTGAACTAGGCATCCTTAAAGGACAACTATCCACTGCCCATAATGGATCAAGTTTGTAGGTAGTAACCGGTTTAGAAATGTTGTCCATGCTTGATGGTTTTGGGTTACAATCAGATTGAGGTCACGCTTGAAGACCAATTCAAAACAACATTCACCACTCCTTGGGGCACCTTTCACCTACAGCAGGATGTCATTTCGGTTTAACCAATGCCGGTGCCACCTTCAACGAGTGATGGACTTCGCGTTCAAAGGTATGATGGGAAAGGTCATCGTAGTTTACCTAGATGACTTAACCGTGTTCTCTAAAAAATGAAGTGATCACTGTGATCATTTGGAGCAAGTCTTGATTAGATGCCGAGAACACAAAATTTCTCTAAACCCTAAGAAGTCAGTTTTGGGGTCACCGAAGGAAAATTGCTAGGACACACGTCATCGTGAAAAGAAGGGACAAAGATAGACATCGAAAGAGTCAAGGCTATTCAGAGCCTTACCTTGCCCACAAGCAAAACCGGCGTTCACTCTTTCTTTGGAAAGGTAAATTTTCTCAGACGCTTTGTTCCCGATTTTTTGAAAAGACTCGTCATATATCCAATATGATGAAAGGGTCACAAACATTGATGGAGTGAAGAAGGAAAGATGTCATTGAGGATATAAAAGCCTCCGTCGCTCATGCACCTATCTGGTATGTCCTGACTTCTCAAGGATTTCATCATGTACAGTTATGCGTCATGCATACTATATCGGCTATCTTAATGTAGAAGAACTCGAGGATGTTGAATCCCGATTGCTTTCATGAGCTCTCCTCTAAAGCCTCATGAACTAAAGATGTCACAATTAGAAAAACATGCCTTCACCATGGTAAAAGTAGTCAAAAGTTTCTGCTACTACATACTGAATTCTCATACATATAGTAGTGTTGGTTCACGACACATGACGTTAATTAAGTCTATCCTAACTCAACAGGAGTTAGGAAGCTTACGAGGGAATTGGATCGCAAAGGTCCAAGAATATGATCTAGACATCAGACCAACCAAGTTGGTAAGGGGTAAGGGCCTATGTCAGCTAATGGCTGAGAATAAAGACTCAGAGGTACCTGAGGAGCAAAGTTGCTCATGTTGATGAAGAACAAAGTGAATTGGAGAAAGTGGATTCTTTACCCATGGTTTTGTTTGTCGTGACCAACGACGAATGGTATTCTAACATCACTTTCTTTCTCACCTATGGAGAGTTCCCAACTCATCTAACCACTAAAGGAAAAGTGAGCAAGTAAAGCTCAGAGCTACACGATATGTCATATGGGATGATGGGTTGTACAAACGTGGAATTGATGGCATTTTTCTACGATGTGTTGATAAGCCACATGACATGAGATAAGATTGTTAAAATTTTTCATGATTCAGCCTATGGTGGTCACTTCTCCTCATCGGTGACAGCACATAAGATCATTCGGGCTGAAAGTCTATTGGCGATGCTATTTTAGGATGCAGCTACCTAGGTAGAAAAATGTGAACTTTGCCAACAGTTGTTGGCAAACCAAAGTTGGCTGCATTTCCCCTCAGGCCCATCATTATTGATGAACCATTCAGGAAATGGGGAATTGATTTCATTGGAGCACTCAATCCTCAATCGAGTGTTGGACATAGTTACATCCTAACAACAATGGATTACTTCATGAAATGGGTGGAGGCTATACCTATCAAACATGCCACTTCGAAGTTGTTTGCTGACTTCATCAAGGAAAATATTATTGTGAGATTTGGCATTCCACACAAAATCATTCATTGATAATGCTTCCAACTTCTCTTCACGAGAAGTTATTGGTTTTTCTATGGATATGGAATAACCTTGGCTCATGCCTCTGATTACTATCCTCAGGGAAATGGTCAGGCAGAATCTAGCAACAAGAACCTAGTAACCATCATACGGAAGCTAGTTGATGAGAACCAGTGATCCTGGCACAAGTCATTATATGATGCCTTGTGGGCAGATGTATCACTCCAAAGAGATCTCTCGGCATGTCACCTTTCCAGGTGTTGTATGGGACCGATGCTGAAATCCCTATCTCCGTAGAACTTCCTGCTCTGTGCTTGGCTCGAGCAATCGAAGATGAAACTTTTCAGAGTTCTCTTGAAAAGAGAATTATGTACCTGACAGAACTTGAAGAAAAGTGAGTGAAAGTGGTTGACAAGATCACTGAACATCAGAATCAAGTCAAGAGGTTGTTGACAAGAAAGCTAGGCAAGAGAGATTTCAGGTAGGGGATCTTGTCCTTCTGTGGGACAAAATGAAGAGAACCGAAAGGTATGCATGGAAAGTTTGACTCTCTTTGGAGAGGGCCATACAAAATCAAGTAGCTCAATGGAGAGAATAGTTTCTATCTCTCATATCTGGATGGAACCGAGCTCCGCTTCCCTATAGATGGGCAGCACCTAAAGATCTTCAGGAAGTAGAGCTTGCTCTCTTCTTCTTTGTATTGTTTCTTTCATTGTGTTTTTTTCTTTTGTTGTGTGTTTTCTTTCTTGTTTGTTGTGTGTTCCCTTTCTTCCCTTTTTGGTCACCCTTGTTTTTGACTCTCTGTAACCCAATGGATAGGCACATAGAAACTGGGATTCTCTACCCTTAAGTTTCACTTAAGGATAGTCCCAGAAAGAGCCAGTTGTTATCCTGTAAAATTGACAAGGGAAATTTTGTAGATAACCATACCAAAATTCCATTTTGGTCCCTGATAAGGTCTATTAACGTTCAAAATGGCCTAAAATTCCCTTCCAAAATCAAGTTTTAAGAACTTAGCCATTTTCACCTTTTTTGAACTGGGTGCAAGAAATGTTGTGTCGAACACAAAAATATGCGCCCCTTTGAAAATCCTTTTGCACCAAAAACAACATGTCAACATCAAATAAAGTTAGCCCTTAAGCAGTAGAAAATGACATGTCAGCATAATCAAACATGCGCCTGAAAAGTGTGCTAAGGCGCTGAAAAAATGACATGTCAACACATTAAAATGTGCGCTAAGTAAAAATTCCCTTAGGCGCTGAAAACTTCATGTTGACATCTCGAATATGCACTTAAGGTGCTAAAAAAAATTTTTATGTCGATGTTAAAGAAGTTGTGCCAAGGCAGGCGCATTTATACCCATGTCGACACTTTGAAAAGTGCACCAAAGAAAAGTGGGTGGGGTAATAAATGCCAAATTTTCTATATATATGTGGTTAACACCTGTCATTTTCACGATTTGAAAATTGTGAAAAGTCTTTCTCTGCACCTGTCAGCTATCCCTATCACGCCCGCATTCCACTTTTCGAGTTTGTGGACCCCAAAGTCATCCTTCATCCTTTATTAAACTGGGTAAGTGGATTTTATCACTCTTATTGTTGTTTGTGGTTTTGTTTCTTGGTTGTTGGTGGTTTTAGGATTGTTATAAAAAGTTAAATCTAAAAATGAATAAACCACCCCATAACCATCTAGAAAACTACCTTATCCCTCCTTCAGATCTACAAATCTGAGAAGGCTCTACCTCTGAATAAACCATCAAACCCTCTCTTTACTATCATTTTGCAAAACAAATCCCACAAAGAGTTATTTTGCAAAATCAAAAAAGAGAGAGAGAGAAATGAAGTTATAAAGAAAATGCAAAAATCATTTATCCTTTGGTGCATTATTTTTACATGTTGCACTCCCCATGAGTCGCCTTGGTGCATTGTCCCCGCATGCACAACATATCCTAACTGTGCCAAAGTAAACACTTAAAATTTCATAAAAAGCGTGTAGGCGCATCCCAACCAACATCAACATTTGATGTTGTGTCCCCCAAATCATGCCAAGCTATTTTCCTTTGGCGCATTGAGCTCATTTGCAACACATTCCAAAATTGTGCCTTGGGCACACTGAAAAGCCATGCAACACCATCTTTTTTTAGTGCACCCAGTTGAAGCAAATTTCCTAAGGCGTTGGCGCATGAACCTTAACACCAACACTGCATGTTGTGTGTTACAAACCAGTGCCCCACGCCTTTCTCCTTGGCGCTAAAACCTTTTATGCAACACTCTCCAAAAGTGTGCCCCTCTATAACCCTTTGGTGTAGCTTTTCCCCTGTCAACACAGGTGCACCTTTTTGCATGTTGACATCCCCAAAAGTGTGCCCAACCTTTTTAAGCCTCTACAACATGCTATGAACTTGTGCCTTGTGCCCTAAGCCTCATAATTGCTCATTCTTCTTTTCTAAGCTTTCATTATGGATAACATGATGGTTGACATGGCTCTTCTATGTTGGACCTCTTTGATTCTCCTTGCAGAACAACAACAACCATCCTCGAGCTCACACATGTCTTCGTCGAAAAAAGCCAACTAAGTCTAAAGGTAAAGCTAAGTTGACAGAGCAAGAGATGAAGTATAAATATCAGAAAGTCAGGATGCCTGACTCATACGCAGAAGAGTGATCTCGACATCAGAGACTCGAGCTCGGGCACATTGATATGGAAGACTTCTGGGAAAGAACCAACCAGGCCACTAGTGGTCCCTGGATGAACAAACTGGTAGGTAGTGGATTGCACTTTGCAGCTGGGCTGCCAGTAAGTGCTATTAATAATGAGTTCATCATGTTGGTGGCTCGATGCTATAACAAGGACACAAGATGTGTCGAGGATAAAGAAGGAAAGATGGTCATCGACCTAACTGCTCGTCACTTTGAAATAACTCTGGGCATCCCTCATCACAGGCAGTACGTCACCATCAGCCTAGAAGACTGCAAGAAGGCATGGGATGACAATGAGGACAAGTGTATGCAAATGATGAATGAGCTATATCTTAAGAACAAAATCCGGTGAGCCGATGGCCTCAGACCATCCACAACAGTGACTTCAATGAGGGCCGAGTGATACAATCACCTTCTGAGTAGAGAGTATATGGGCTTCCTGATGCCCATCATTTCCATAAATGGATGCTGAGGTACTTAGAGACCATGAGTAAGAATGTGCCTAAACAGTAGTGTTTTGGCTGGGGAGAAATCATCAGTGATACCATCTCAGCAACTTCAATAGGTCATGACAACTGGGAAGTTCTATATGAATTCCTACGTTGTATGCATGTTGAGCATCGGTGAGAGATTTAGGCTGGCTGACATGAAATGGGGTATGGCCTCTAGGTCAAAATATATGAATACTACCCAGAGCTAAGGCTCAAGAACAACATCCTCAGTTCTCAAAAATCAATGATGCCTTCTTCTATGAGGTGATCTACCTATTGAGGATGAATATGAGACATGGTCGAACTAGCCCCAGTGTGGTCACTGTTACAAAGAAGTGGGGGGATTTGTTCACTTAGTTTCCCACATTCACATATCTCAGGGCGGTGAATTTTGAGGGTGAACCGACCAAACTACCAAGGTATGTAGGACCCAAGCTGATTCTCTTAGAGTTGTCAAGGCAACTAATCACATATCATGAGAGATGCATGAAGAGAAAGAAGGGAGGAACTCCATTCCCCCTTACAGTGGGCGATACACTTGCACCACACTGGCCAAAGCATGGGAAATGTATGTCGAGCTTGAATTGCTAAATCTAAAGCACAACTTCCCGGCCAAGCCTACCTTTGATTGAGGTTTGCCTCCCAAAGGAAAAAATTGATCCTATTCATGTCCCTGAGATCGAGGACATCTACATCGACCTGACACATGAAATAGATCTCAGGTGGAAGGATCACTCCAGGCTGGCTCTGGAAGAAATCAAACATTATGGCATGGCCATCATTCCAAAAGGATTCCAAGAACCTGATCAAGAAATTGATCAAGTTTACCTTGACATGGATGGGGATGATTGGCCATTCGTAGAAATTGATAGAGCCAAGGCACCAAAGACCATCTAAGAAAGAGTCAAGCACACGTTGCAGCGCACCAAACATTGGTGCAAACAGAATGGTCTCATCTACCTCGGGGTAGATTTCACTACTTCTCCTTTAGGAAGAGCACCTCCAAGGCTGGCCCAAGTGCGAAAGGAAAAGGGAAAGACAAGGAGGGAGAATCAAGCAAAGAAGAAGCTCCTAAAGCCCTCCTCTACTACGAGAAGAAGTGGTTGACCTGGTGTCTCCAGGAAAAGAAGAAGAGACCACCGAAGTCTCAATGGACACATCCACTCAGGATGTGGTCACAACTACAACCACTAGAGGTACCCACCATTCCCTCTTCCACTCCTTCTCCTCCCCTTGTTGAAACATCTATCCCAATGGATGTTTCTTCTTCTCTCCCTTCCTCCCTTCCATCTCCCACCTCTTCCATCTTCTCCTCTCTCGTGGATCTATCACCTAGTGTTCCCTCCATCCCATTATAGATCCCTTCCACCTCCATGACCTTTTCTTCCCCTGTAGTAACTCCAGGCCCTAAGTAGCAGCGCGTTAGACTACTTGTCGATGCCACCACCAAGTGTCTCAACATTCTTCCCTGCGGCCTCTTCAGTTGCTTCCCCTTTCACTCCCGTTTCTTCCTCCATTCCCTCTACTCCTTCTCCCCTAAGTCCAAGCTGGATCTCTGACCATCTAGGTCAACTCAAGAGAAAGGTTCCCATAGCACCCATGGACTTCTTTGTCATTTTGAAGAAGGGACCAAAGAAGCAAAAAGCTATAACTCACTTCTCAAAGAGCACTTCGGGAGAGAGGGTCATGGAGATTGCATATCCTGATCCCACTAAAGAGAAGAAAGATCTATCTCCTATAGACTTTATAGTGACCCAAGTCACCATGGGAACCTCATCTGAGAGCCTGCAAGGAGAGGCTTTTATCTGTAGTAGATGCCCTCTGCAAGAAACTTCAAGAAGCAAAGGAGGAGAAGAGGATACTAAAGGAACAAAACAAACATCTTCTCCAAGCTTTGTAAAGAATGGGCAACACACCTCCTATGATTGCTGCCGAGCCTACTGAAGTTCTCAGTCAAGACAAGATAAATGAATACACCAAGATTGGTGAACAAGGCATGCAATGTCCTCCTGGATAGAGTGAGTCCTCAGAGATAGTGAGGAAATAATCATGAAATTCACAAGACTCTACTAGAGTATAGATCGGAAAACAAGGAGCTATAGGCGTAGCAAGATCCCTCTCGAGGAGTTAGACAATGCCAGATTACAACATGAAACATTTTCAGGAAATGGTCGATTGACTCTTTCGTTGATGACCTATTAAAAATTCAGCATCATTGATCACCCGTGGGCACATCACAAAGCTCTCATTGCACTGGATTACCGGGTTGATCAAATGGAATTTATCCTGGAGAGGATAGATAAAATCAAGGAGGAAGCCCTGGATGTAAAACATCAAATGGAGCAGATGGTCACGAAGATGTCTCCAGGATGCTTAGTGAAACGTTCACCTTGAGGGAGGAAGACAATACAATCAAGCTCTTCAAGGATATCGTAACTCAAGGTTTGGCGCTAGAGGTCACTTTTGACCGAGAGTCTATCAATAACCTTTTGGCTTGCCACGATTTCATTGGATACTTGATCGAGGCATGCGACGAGTACGTCGGGCTACCTGACAAGCTCAAGACTGAAAAAGAAACTTGCGAAGTCATTGGAGACCACTTCAAGGGTCTGATCATAATCAACTTTAGAAAATGATCAGCAAGTTTATGGAGTACCGAGCTCAGTATCACATCGCCTCTCCCGATCAGAAGCAAGACACTCCATTCAAGTAAAGAGATGATGATGAATAGTTTCTCTTCTTGTGTACGCTTCGATCTTTTTGTAAAAATATTTAAAAGTATGTTGGCATTTATGATGACATCATCCATGTTGCACCATGGGATGTTGCCATCCACAAACTTGCCTCAAAGTCAACTTTTGACTTTTTAGATATTTTGTAAATAGTGGTTGGCTTCTTTTTGTCTTCTTTCTCCTTCTCCTTCTATAAATACTGGAATACTTGTTGTATTCAGGTGGACATTTTTGTATGAAAAAGAGGTGAAGAGAGAAAGACTTTGTGCCTTCTTGTAACAGAAGAGATATTAATATATATGTTAAGACTTTGTGCTCAATATATGTGTTATTTGCATCAGATCTTTCTTAAGTTAGATCTATGTTTCTATTCTGTTGGATTCATTCTTATTATCATCATATGTTCATCAGTATTGCTTTGTTTGTTTATGCAAGTAAGTTTGGCTCTAGTTTACTACCATCCCAAAGCATAAACCCTCCGACCTTTCTATCTTGGAATTCATTTCTTTTCTCCCTTCAAATCTACCTTCCTCCATTCCTTCCCTCTTACATTTCTATTCGTAGTTGGAAATACCTCTACTGGGATGAGATCCCAAACCCCTGAAGTTAGAATAGTGTAGATTTGCTGCTTGATAGAATAGCAATAAACCAGTTTCACTTTGTTATCTCAAAGAGGGTCTATGCCCTGCACACTGTTGGCCTGTTTCCCCACGATCTGTCTAACCGATAGATTTTCAAACCAACATTTAGCAAGGGACATGATTAAAATAATATCCCCACCTTAATTTTATGGTACAACTGTTGGGGATTGTGCTGAAAATTGTCTCTCTCGAAATGGAAATGTATTTTTAGGTTAGGGACTTTTCAGAGGAGACAAAAGTAGCATGGGGAGCCTACCAATTGTCCTGTGAAGCATCTTCCTGGTGGGATAACTGGAAAATGGAACTAGGAATTGATTCTGGTATGATCACATGGGAGCATTTTAAGGCCTACTTCATCAAAGATGGAAGAATTCCAAAATCTGACTCAAGGAAAGTACTTAGTTACAAAATATTGGGAATGTTTCACTCAATTGCTGAAATATGTTCCTTTGTATCAAAAGGATGAGAAGTTTAGAATGAGAAAATTTATAATGGGATTGAATCCTAGTATTGGTGGTGAGGTAGATGTTCATGGACCTACCTCGATGGAAACAATGTTTGAAAAATCTATCAAGCAAGAACTAAAGCTGCGAAGTATTTATGCCTCTAAAGAGGAAAACAAAAGGAAAAATAGCAATTTTCAAACATCAACTACAAGTAAACCAACATGGAAAAAGGGAAACAAAAAGTTCAGGCCTATCAATAAAAGAGGAATAGTGGGTAGAACTGTTGTGAATAATAATAAAAATGGGCAACAAGGAACAAGTTTCAGCCAGAATAAGATTGAGAGAAAAGGACCATTGGGAGGATGTTTTAAGTGCGGTGGTGATCATTTTGCTAACAACTGTCCGCAAAGAGGACAATGGAATAACCAGAAGAAGGGATTTAGTGCAATCCATAATAAGCAAGCGGAAAAGCAAGCGACTCCAATAGAAACTTCAGGTAAGCTTTTTGGAGAACTGTTTCTATTTTATTTGATTCTGGTTCAACAAAATGTTTTGTTTCATCTAAATTTTCTAATAAATTGAAAATAATAATTGGGTACATGGATCACACTTGGACTATACAGTATGGAAATAATGTTGTACACAGTGAATCAGTGTTTGTTTGAGGCACCACTAGAATTACCTGAGTTCATGACAAGATTAAACTTGTATGTGGCACCTCTTGGATCCTATGATGTTGTCATAGGTATAAATTGGTTAAGTCAACATAATGCAACCTTGGATTGCTTAGGGAAAAGTGTAACCTATTGCGATGATCAATAGAAAACAAGTGTTCAGGGTGTTAAAAGAGAGTTTTTCACTAGGTAGATTTCTACCATGTAGCTAAAAAAGGCAAAGTGGAAGGGCTGCCATCTATATGCTATAAAAATAACAAATTCGGGATAGGAAATTGAGCCTAAAATTGAAGCATTTCCCATCCTAAGGGAATTTAGAGATGTGTTTCCAAATGAGTTTCCCGGACTTCCACCTAAGCGTGAATTTGACTTCACAATAGAGGTCAAACCAGCAACGGAACCAATCTCCAAGGCACCATACAGAATGACAACAACTGAATTAGTTGAGTTGAAAGCTCAATTACATGAATTGTTGTCCTTGGGTCTGATTAGACCAAGTATATCACCATGGGGTGCACCGGTTATCTTCATGAAAAAGAAGGATGGGACCCTCAGACTTTGTATTGATTACCAAATGCTCAACAAGGTAACAATGAAGAATCAATACCCACTACCCCA
The DNA here is from genome assembly GCA_018340775.1 of Taxus wallichiana var. yunnanensis. Classification (NCBI taxonomy): domain Eukaryota; kingdom Viridiplantae; phylum Streptophyta; class Pinopsida; order Cupressales; family Taxaceae; genus Taxus; species Taxus wallichiana. Next base: position 1,016,082,409 of record CM031242.1, read on the forward strand.
AATTGATGATCTATTTGATCAAATGGGGGGCACAAAAGTGTTTTCCAAGATTGATCTTAGATTTGGTTATCATCAACTGTGAATCAAGGATGAAGATATCCATAAAACCACTTTTAGAACAAGGTATGGGCATTATGAGTTTACAGTTTTTCCCTTTGGTCTAACAAATGCACCTGCTGCTTTCATGAACTTAATGAACAACATGTTTAGGGAATACTTAGACCAATTTGTACTTATCTTTCTCGATGATATATTAATATACTCCAAGAATGAGGAAGAACATGATGAACATTTAAGGATTGTGTTGGGAATTCTCAGAAAACATAAATTATATGGAAAATTATCTAAGTGTGCTTTCTATCAATACGAAGTACAATACTTAGGCCACTTATTAAGTAAAGAAGGAATCTCGGTGGACCCTTCGAAGATCAGTGCCATCATGGAATGGCCAGCACCAAAGGATGTGCATGAAGTGAGAAGTTTTATGGGTCTAGCAGGCTACTATCAAAAGTTCGTAAAGGACTTCTCTAGGTTAGCAGGACCTATCACTTCTTTGCAAAAGAAGGGTAAGAATTTTTTTGGGATAATAAGTGTGAATAAGACTTTAATGAGTTAAAAGGTAAACTCATAAGTGCTCCGGTGTTGAAGATTCGAATCCAAACAGGAACTTCTTAGTGGTAACCGATGCTTCAGGGGAAGGTTTGGGCAGAGTACTACTACAAGATGGGCATGTGGTAGATTTTGAAAGTAGGAAGTTAAGGGTACATGAAGTAAATTACACACCACATGATCTTGAGTTTTCTGCGATTGTTCATGAGCTGCATGTATGGAGGCACTATTTTCTAGGCAAACCTTTTGAACTCAAAACAAATCATCTTGGGCTCAAGTACATTTTTACCCAGCCGAGTCTAAATGCAAGGCATCAAAGATGGATGGAGTTCCTAGAAAATTATGACTTTGATATAAATTACATTAAGGGAAAAGAGAATAGGGTGGTTGATGCCTTAAGTCACAGAAAGCAGATTGCTGCTATAATTACATTAAGAACCCAATTTAAAGATGAAGTTAAAAATGAGTTAACCAATGACCCCTACTACAATCATGTTAAAACAACTCTAGAAAAAGATCCAAGGGACAAAAGGTATGATGGTTTCAAGGTGGAAACAGATGGGATTCTATGTTATAACAACAAAATATATGTACCAGAAGGTAAAGAAATCAGAAATAAAGTCATGAGAGAATTTCATGATGCTCCCTATTCGGGACATCTAGGAGTAACAAAGATGATGGCAGACATCAAAAAGCAATACTTCTAGAAAAAGATGAAAAATGATGTGATTCTTTACATCTCATAATGCTTGGAATGTCAGCAAGTAAAGGCTAAACATTTACATCCAGTAGGACTATTATATCCTCACAACGTGCCAAAATATAAGTGGCAAGTTATAAGTATGGATTTTATCCAAGGTCTACCTATGTCCCAAAATAAACATGATGTTATACTTGTAGTTGTAGACAAGTTAACTAAAGTGGCACATTTTATAGTAGGTAATTTAATGGATAATTCACCCATACTGGCAAAAAGGTTTGTACAAGAAGTTTTCTAATTACATGGAGTTCCAGAAGTAATAATTTTAGACAAGGACTCAAGGATAACTTCCAGATTTTGGCAGACTTTATACGTTGCCTTAGGGACAAAACTAAACATAAGTTCTGCCTACCATCTTGAAACTGATGGTCAAACCAAAAGAGTAAATCAAGTGTTAGAATATTTACTAAGAATGTATTGCATGGATCAACAATACAAATGGGAAGAGTATCTTCCCTTGGTTGAATTTACCTCTAATAACACTTACCATTCTTCCATTTAGATGGTTGTTTTTGAGGCCTTATATGGTTGCAGGTGAAGAACACCTATAATTTGGGATAATCCTAAAGATAGGGTACTGATTGGACCAGAAATGCTTTCAGAAATGGAAAAACAGGTTAAATTAATCCAAGAAAGATTGAAAGAAGCAACAAATAGGCAAAAAAGTTATGCAGATTTAAAAAGAATTGACAGAAATTTTAACGTGGGAGATAAATTTTTTCTTAGGGTCAAACCTAAAAAGAGTTCCATTTCATTTGGCAAGTCAGCCAAACTATCTCCTAGGTTTTTAGGACCATTTGAAGTCCTAGAGGTCATTGGACTAGTAGCCTACAAGCTAGCACTGCCTCCCGCTCTATCCAGGTTGCACAATGTATTTCATGTATCCTTGCTTAAGAAATATGTACCTGATTTAACACATGTACTTAATTGGGATTCATTACAGGTTCTGGATCTAGGGGTAATCGCATTGATCCTATAAGGATACTAGAAACCCGGAAGTTGCACTTGAGAAACCGTGAGGTTTCACAATGTAGGGTCCAGTGGGACCAATATTCTGAAGAAAGTGCCACTTGGGAGAATCTGGAAGATATCCAGACTACTTTTCTGCATCTGTTTGACTGATTTTTATGAACATGTTTTGTTAAAGTACTAAATTCATTTTTCTATAAAAGTGGTAGATAAGAAAATTCTGTAGATAAGCCTACAACTGAATATTGGGACTAAGATACTTTTTGATTAATAGTTTCTGTTGAATATTTTGTTAATGAACCGAAAAATCTGTCATTTAGGCAGTAATGTATTATGTCTATAGATTATATGACTGATTTTCTATATGTACAAGGGTTGTTGTGACCTTTATGATTCAGCTGAAATAATATTGCTACAAATTCTAAGCTGATTTGAAATATATTTATGTAGCAAATGAATAATGGGTTAGTTTATCTATTTATCCTGAAATCATCGAGATGATGATTATTCTAAGGGGTGGAGTATGTAACATCCCAAAATTTCTTGTAAGTTAAATTAACTACGGTTAAGTCTAAATAGGATTAGACAAGATCATCATTGGATGTAAAATTCATTTGGTTCATCGTATCATGACCATACACTTCACATTGCGGGGCATGACACTGTGGAATGAATAACCCCGCACCCACCTTGATGATCCTTCCTAAAACATGATTAGGCCTTAATCATAGGTAAAACGGTTCATAAATGATAGTGAATCTTTCAGTTATTTGTATTCCGGTTACTTTATTTTAATCGGTTTGGTCATCTTTTGTTTTGTTTGAATTTTGCATGACCACGATGATAATTGTCTCTGTTTTATTTGACAATGCTATATCAAGCCCAACTTTATGAGAATATTCGAATTATTATTTACGGACTTGGTGATTTTTGTATTGGAATGTTTTATATAAACCTGGAAATTCAACTAATTTTTATGGTAATATATTGTTGGAAATATGTGGACTTGTATTATGAAGGTTAATTTTAACTTAACCATTAAGTTGGGTAACAACTAAAGTAAAAAAAATGTATGAAATATTAATTAGTGTATATATATATATATATATTAGAGGGATTTGGCATGTAAGCCAAAAGTTTTATTTAGTTATTGAAATTTATGGGTTTCATAAAGTGAAACACCTTCACATGGCACAAGTGTGCGGCATGCACTAAAACACATACCAACATTGGGAAGCCCAAAAATTCTTCAATATGCCGCCCAACTATAGTTCTTTCATTATATTTTTCTGTTATTTTTCCTTCGTCTATTTTCATTCTCCCCTTTTGGAATACCTGCTGTGAGTTTTGGAGGAAAGAAGGATTCAACTTGTTGGAGCGGGAAGAGTAGAAGGTTGTCGATTCTGGGTTTACTTCAGGCATGAATATCTTCTCCTTTCTCTGCTACATTATTTGTAAAAAATGAGGAAATACACATTTTGTTTTTAATGGCAATCAAGGAAATTGTGGACAAATTTTGATTTAATTGTTTGGAGATGAAGTATGAAAAGGAAATTGATGGATTCTATATTCTTTTTAGTTTTCTTTGTGTGGTTTTAACCTAACCTAGAAAAATACATGAGATGGGGTTTTGGGTTTTGATCAACAAAAATAAAGTAAAAGAAAGGTTAAAAATTCCTTCTTTGCATTATAATAAATTATACCCAAAAGGAAAAGAGTTGGGTTTTTCTGACAGAAGAAGGAAAACGTCTTATAAATTTGTGTGTTTAAAATCAATTTGTGCTTGTGGGTTATGATTTTGTTAAACTGAAATTTAGTTTTGTTTTCAGATAAACAAATTGATTTGGGTGTATAAATTTATTTGCATAAAGGAATCGATTTGGGTAACCCAATCAATATAGGTATGTAACCGGTTGGGGTTTTGTTTTTTCTTCTTGGTTGTTATATGAGGTCGATTTTTAATTTATTGAGATATTTTGAATGATAATTTGTGGGTGTCAAAGCTCTTGCATGGGGCTCCATTTTCTAGAAATTTTATTATTATGGACCACTAAATCGGTTCATGTATACATGAGGGTGACTTGTTATGTGTGAATAATTACAAAAAAATGGCATTTAGCATGTAACTTCTACCCTGACAACATGACTTGGATTCTTGTAAGACTGTGAAAAAGAAATTGCTTGTCTCGTAAGGTTATGAAAGCCAAGAAACTTTGACCGAGATGCACCAAGGAGTAATTAGAGGCATGATTGGGTTTAAAATAATGATATCTTATGAAAGAAATTATTATTTGTTCTTTTACTAAAAATAGTATGTTTAAAATGATGTGACCATGGTGCTGCTATATTGTTGGTTGGGTTGCTTGTTTACTAGATAGAACATGTTAAAGTGATGTAAATATGGTGATATTTGTGCTAATTTGTAGAGCTGCTCATTGACTGAAAAAAATACTCTTCTTAATCATATTGTTTTTACGAAGTTATGTAGAAATTTTAAATGTCAAATGCTTATTGATTGAAGCTAGAATACAAAAAAAGGGAAACATGATCGCTGAAATAGAAATTGGTTGTTCTATTTGTGTGCATCCATAGTTGTATCTTTATAGAAACCATGTAGTAATACATTTTCAGTTGTATTACCATGTGCTTGTTGATAAAACATCATGTATATCATTTCATATTTTATTAATTAATTGCATCAGAAAATGGAGTTAATATTCATGTCAGTTCATTTTGAACTGACATCATACCACTACTCCAGTCTTGTAGGACCATTAGCCATTACATTCAAATGTGCGGAAACTCATGTCTTGTGAATTTTTATCGTAGCATGGATCTAAATGAAATAATTGGATTTCAATTGGTGAAAGGATGATATCCTTTAATTTTTGGCTCAATTATTGGGATCTTGGACCCATTGTAAATATTCAAACCTCACTATGTGAGAAGTATTATACCGGTTATGTATTTCACCTTAACGGCATATGTAATATATGATTTTAATTAAGATATGATTACTTAATGTGTCATAATATCTCAATATGAGTAAATGATGAATACTTAAGTTGTGAAATCTTACTTTTCACAAATTGTTGAATACATTTATTTGATATTTATCAATGTATGAAGTGATAATTGGGAAATTATTGTAATAATCAATTGTCTTTAATTTCTAAATTAAATAACCTATTTAGTGGCGTAACTAATCAAAGGAATAATTAAGTATACATGTTTTAATATATATTTAATTCATCCTTTCGGTAGACTTGGTATTAATATGATAAGATTGTAAATCTTGTTGCATAGAGAATGGAAGAGATTGTTGTAAAAGGGTAATTTAAGGTTCAAAGAATCAAACATCAGGGAAAAAGAGACTAAATGGGATGGTAAATAGATGAAAAGATCCATTAGACATATTAAGGGATAAGTACATGCGGAATGTTGATATAGTTACATTTCAACATAATGAATGTACTTACCTCATAAAGATCCTAGTTGGCCTTTGGCATCTATCTCAATATAAACTCTTGCAAGATAGGTTTAATTGGAAATAAAATAAACACAACCTATAAATATCTAGATAATTGTGAAAGGAATAGTTGTGAGGTTGCGGAAGACTTAAAAATCATAAGACTAGTGTGTTGTCTTGAGTCTAGTCGTAACCCGCATGGCGGATAACTTTGGCCAAAGTAATGCATTGATGGTTGTGCATTATCTGATCACCTAGTGCTCCAATTAAATCAAAAAAATTATGTAACCTGATCATGGGAAGTTGAAATACTAAACATGAGGTAGAAAATGGTCGGATATCGGAATACGAAGTCGGGAAACTAGCTTCATGGTAGACCCAAGGACTTTCACATAGTTCCCATGACCTTTAAAAGGTTGAACCAAAATTATAGTAAGAATTGTCACTCGAAGTAGTGATGAAGGGAGATCGGGGAGATATGGATACACCCTTCTCAGCTGCACATGGCTTACATGGATGTTATCGGATAGATCAAAAGAGAAAAATTGATTAATGAATTTGATTAAATAAATTTGTACAATTGCAGTTGTGTAATTTGTTATTATGTTTATGTGTTAAAAAAATCCTCATTTTTCAGCTCTTGTAATTTTGAGCATTACAATTTTGGTGAATGAAATAACCTACTCTTAGGCATTGAAAATGATTTCTAAGGATTTATTTTAATTAATTGATAATATGCTTGTTGTGCCCACCATTTTCTCTCTCTCTTCCTATGATCTATTGGCTCATCTGATCAGTTTGATATTGCATATGAGACATTTGATACTTGATTATGTTAGATTTTTACTAATTATTGCTATGATTATCATCATATGGTATATGACATTCTTATTTTGATAGGGCACTATTGAGACACTATTTGATATTCATGATTTTGGACATTTCATGTTGATTTAGAGATGATGGTATTATGATGTTGTGATTAGATGGATTATGTTTCTATATGGAGTTTACTGATGATCTTGATCATGATTTAGATATTATTGATATTGGATCATGTTTTTATACATCATTGATAGATAGATGTGGTGTAATCTTATTCAGTTGATATAGTATAGTTGATTTTCCTAATGATTTATATTGATATTTTATCATGTCAAGTAGATTTGAGGTTTGCCTTGAGTGTGTAGGATTATAGGCTACACCACTTGGCGAGCATGGGACTTAGTAAAAGCACTACCTAAGGATGCCTAAGCCATCTTGCCCAAGCCCTTTTTCTTACCTTTTTGTATTTTGGTCATTATTTGTATTTGGAGGATTTTAGTTGATCATTGTATTTAATTTGTATTAATTCATTTTGTTACCCCCTTACCCTTCAGAACCATGGTAAAATTAATTTTACTTTATTGCTCACTTAATTGGGATTGATTTGTGCTAATGTGGTCATTTGTGATGATTTTGATTAGTGGGGTGTTTTATTGGTCTTAAACATGTTTTGGGATGTCTTGGGATTTACTAATTATTTTTGTGGGGACCATTTATCACCTTGTTTATCCCACTCAACTCTCAAATCTCTAATTTGATCAAAAAGAGCATTTTTGAAGGCATATATGGAAAGTGAGAGGTTTCCCTTACCTTAAAAATGGCCCTTGGGACCTAACCTATGGGTGGGGGAGATTTTTGTGAACCCAAAAGCCTTTTTCTCACTCCACTCTCTCATAAGTCACCATCAAAGCCTTCTCCTCTTATCTTACATGGGTGACCTTGGGATTGTGTTGGGGATTTGGGGGCTAGTTTGAATTTTTGTCCCCTTGCATTTATTATTTGGAGGGAACTTGGAAAATGACATGGGTGACTTGGATGGATTGCTTAGTTAGAAGGGTGACACATGTCACCCTCCCATGGGTTTGTGATTTTGGGATTTTTTCTATATCTTCCTTAATTTTGGATGTTTAGGGGCTTTTTGCTTTTGGAATTTTAGAGAGGAGTCTTTGGGGATTTTCTTTGGGAGCTAGTGGAGTCAAGAGCTTGGAGCATTGTGGTTTGTGCTTGGAGTGTGAGGTAGGCCTCACTTCTTATGTTATTTTGGTTTATTATTTTTTATGTATGTGTGTTATTTTTGAGTTTTTGTATTGGTTAAAAAAATTGGGTTTGGTTTGGGGATAGTGGGTCCTTGATTTCTTTTCATTTGGTTGGATTTTATTTTGGTTTTGGGAATGGGAGGGGATCCTTGTTCTCATGGCTTCTTGGAAAATCCATGAATGATATTTTTATACTCTCTTCCTTGGGGAAGTATGAGGAATTCCCATTTGGTTTGGGAATCTTCTTCTATCCTTACCAAATAAGCTTATAATTCTAGAAAATCCTTGGTGAGGAGGAGAAATGGAGAAATAAGGGTTAGAGGATGATGATGGATTCTTGGAGATATATTTGGAGGTTGGTCTTTGGATCTATTATTATTTATACTTTGGCACATTGGTGATCTCTCTCCCCTCTTACCATTTCCATTCTTTTTCTTGGTTTCTTATGAATTTGATTGTGGTGTTGGAAGTTGTCTTTCATATCTTGTTTACCCTTGTTTTGAATTATGTCAATTGCATTGGATTCTCTATATATAGGAGAGTATATAAGAGTTTATAGATTGAGTTTTTGAGTTGTGGACGTTTGTTTCCGAAACCCATTTTGAATCCATTTTAGCCAAGATTGTTGAAACGTAACAACAAAATTTTAATAACTAGCTCCGAAGATGTACTTCCAGTTTGAGATCTATTTTCCAGTTTTAGGTTCTAAATGTCTCATTTGACACTTTGTATGATCAGAGAATTAATTAAACATGTTTGTTTTTCATTTGGGTATTTGGTAATTATTTTGGTAGCCCCTTTTTGAGGCCAATTGGGCTAGACTAGAGAATGGGAAAACTGAGTCCTTTTGACCCATTTGACATTTCAAGACACTCTTAGAGGGTGCAAATGTTTATAGTGTTGTAAAAATGTTATGTTACATGCGTTCTTGGTTGAATGATGTGACCCAGATGAGTTATATGTTAGGAGGCACTTTTGGGTACTAACTATTTTTGTTTAGTTTAAGTCATTTTGGACACCGTATGGAATCTTGCTTCTGGTTTCATAAATTGTTGGTAATTTGATAAGAGAATGTAGAATTGTTCCCTAGATCTTAGGGATATGATTTGGTGTTTGGTTAGTTTGATATCCATCCTGTGTTGAGTCGTTATCGTTGGAACACTCACATGCAGTGTCAAAATCTATTTGGAATGAACACGAAATAAATAATTGTACTATATTGTAGAACAAACTAATAACAAAAGATAGTTTCCCGTGTCTTAAAATTTTACTATTGTGAATTATAATAATTTTCTACTCCTCAAGAATATGTTACCAAGCTCAATTTTATAAGCCTCTTTATAAGAAAAATTGGCAAAATAACCCATAACATTTACAATTTCCTTTCGGGTTTGCACTGTTTAAATTAAGCATATTTGAGTGAAGAATTGTTTGTTCAATCCTCTAACTTGCCTCTAACCAATAAATAATATGGGAGGAATGGTTTCAGTATTTTCTTATACGATGATTTTATACAAAGCATTATTTCATAGCTATTTTACCCTTCTTGGAACTAAGAATCCCTTGAGCTATTGGAAGTAAAATTTGGATTTCACAACTTAAAATTTCATCGAGGCCCTCGATATAACATTTGGAAATATCTTGGTAATGTTCTAGTTCTTTATAACCCTTCGTGCGCTTGACAATCCCATTTTCATATTATGGTCTCTTACTAGTTTTGTCACATGACACATTGCAATGAAACTTGGTTGAACCTTTTTTCCATAGAAGGTTATATACACTCATGATAGTAATCCTTCACAAATGGGATAAAACACCTTTAAACAATCATGGTAATGGAAATTAAGGCCTAAATGTGGGCATTTTGGAATTATTCTCTCACTCTTACCATTTCTCTTTTGAAAGAAAAATATTGATTATGTGAAAATGGAAATATTATCTCATCCTCTCTCTCACTCGCTAGAAGAAAAATAACTTAAATTTGATCGCCCTCTTAGTGGGGAGTGATTTCATGCCAACATTGAAATTGGCCCATGGAATTGCAAGTTAATGTGGTGTTAAGAATGATGAATACGATAATTGGAAACCCACAAAATAATATATCTATAAGTATATTTATGAACTTATGCCTTTCAACCAAGAATAAAATCGAACTATATGTTATTGGGAAAATGTAGAATATATATATATATATATATATATATATATATATATATATATATATATATATATATATATATATATGTATGTATGTATGTATATATATGTATGTATGTATGTATGAACACACTTGGTTGAAACACAATGTTATCATCAGTTTACCCCCTTAAAATATAAATTTGATGTGATCATAATATATTGAATCAAATGAAATAAGTGATGTTCATTATTCTTAGTTGTGCGATATTCATCTAATCTTGGTTACACACTAAATTGTTGGTCTTATGTAATTAACTTAGGCATTGTGTTGTCATTCCTAGGTTCTACATGAGAAAGTAATGTGAATAATCAAAGGTTGTAATTGTTTCACAAATTGGATAGGCCTTTGGCTACTTGAAGCTTATGAGACTTTTGTATAAGATTTCAATCACATTAGAGGAATCTAGTTAACTTATTATTAGATAAATATTTTAACCCCTTATTTTGAGGACTAAGAATGATTATGATCTATTAGTTTCACCTACCTTGAGTAATGACATCCTTTGATAACAATGTAAACCCTTTTTAAACGAAGTGTGAATGTGGAGTTGAATTGAGAGTTGTGTTGTTTTGAAAATATCTTGAAAAGGGGCTCCATTATTATTACCACTCAATGGGGTGCTAAATTTGAAGTCCCTTGTTTGAGAATGAACTCACCCCTCTAGTTTAAGAAGTATATATACACTCCCCTTTGGATGTTATGGGTCATTTGCGACCTAGGTAATTGTCGAATTAAAATAACATAAGTGTTGGATATGGAGAAATTTTATGCTATACCTTTCCTCAAGAAGAAAATGTGTTATGCCCCTAACATATACCATTTATATGTCTAAGTGTGGGATAACATATGACTTATATAACATTTATACTTATATTCATTAGTTACTTAGTCATTAGGTATAAACTTCATCAATCACACCTATATATATTGGTGAGTAATTCCTCCCCATAGGTGTGAAGAGTATGAGATAGTGTCTTGTTGTAAGATTTAGGAGGTTTTCCCCTCGAAGTGGCTTAATAATATTTTATATATTTTGATTTATCTGTATTTATATTCAAGTAATTTCATTACATACGGTATCAAAGCATCGATTTTAGAAACGATTGTTTTTTTGCTATATCTCAAGAATTGTTTCAAAATTTTCAGACATTTTTTTACCACATTCATACCTATATACATGGGTGAGTAATTCCTCCCCATAGGTGTGAAGAGTGTGATTTAGTTTATTGTTGTAATACTTAGGAGGTTTCCCCCTCAAAGTGGCTTAATAATATTTTATATATTTGATTTATCTGCATTTATATTCAAGTAATTCCATTACACAATGTGTTTGTTTTTCGCTTGACCTCTTTGGGAAGGTGTGACTGGGTAAGTTTTTGTAAGCTGAAAAAGTTATAAATTGGAAATTTACTTAGAATATTGATACGTTTGGGAAACTTCCTTTTTCAATATAATTTTCCGCATTTGTGACTCTTGTTTTTTCTTGGTTATAGTGATAAAGGAACTATAATTTTAGTAAACTTCTCATATGTCTTATTGATTTGAAAACTTAGTTGTTTGATGTTTCAATGAGTGATAACCGATATGTTAGGGTGTAAAAGTGTGGAAATTGGGATTGTCATTTTGGAAAACATTGGTAAACTTCTCAACAATAACAATTGATCTATCTTTATCAGTTTCCTAAATCAAAAATTATGAGTGTGTTATAGGATACTTGAACATAGTGTTTAAGCTATGGAACCCCTAGGTAAAACTAAGAAATTAGTCTTAACCTTTTGGTTGTCTAAGCATTGCTTAATTTATTTATATTTACCTTGTGTGAACATAAAAAAAAATTACCAAATCAATTCATCACCCTTTTATTATGCTTGGTATTACGTGAAACTTCATCTTTGACCCCTTAACAAATAATACAAATACTAGGACCATTTTGAAGAGTCGTGTGAACAATTGTCCATATTTTAAAGTTAAGAGTGAGCTAGGGAATAATTCCTCTCGTAAATTTGGAAAAATTTCTCTCTTCTAGTATGATGTTTGTGACGACCTTGGATGGTTTTCATGAGTGGGTTTGTGCACATCAAGTGTGCATAACTTAACCCTTTTAAGAAAAAAAAATTGTTCCCTTGGTTCACCCGAAATTAGTTCCTTAAGTGATTTTTTTAATGTCCACATACGCGGAACCATGTAGATAATTTAGATGTTAATGTTAATGAATGTCTCATCGGTTATAGTCTTCCTTAATCAATGATCGCTTCTTGAGAGGTACACTTAGTCCAAGATCAAGTTAGAATTGGTGGGACATGTTTGTTGTGCCTAACAATCACATGGTACGACATGATACCTTTAAGAGGTCGTATCCCTACCTCTTCCAGTGACTTCCATGAGGAATTCTAATTCTAGGGGAGGGGATGTAGTGCCCACCAATTTTTCTCTCTCTTCCTATGATCTTTTGTCTCATATGATCAGTTTGATATTGCACATGAGATATGGGTAAGTGCACCAAGTTAGGGGGCCAAAAGGGGGTCTTAAGTGGACACTTTTTTTTGAAAAAAAAATCTTCAACTTGTACAAGTTTTTGAAATAGTTACACTCAAAATTGGAAGATGTTGTAGAAATATGAATCGTAGCTTTTTAGTCTAGTTTGAAGCTACTAAATTTTATTGAAAATGGATAAGTTTAAGTGGGTCAAACAACTAAAATACCAGCAGATGCTCTTGTTTTTGTTAAAAAACATACTAGAGTGACTTTCGTGCGCCCCACCATTTTTTTAGCACCATTTAGTATTTTTAAAACCCTTTGGTAGAAAGATAGCTAGGAGCATCTAGTTTGGGCTCCATTTTTTAAAGATTTTTTTAGAGAACATTTTTTATTTATGATTTTTCTAGTACATAAATTTTATGTTTTGAAAAATAATGGAGCTTTGACCTTACCCCCTTAACTACCTCAAAAATATTGAAAATTAGATTTTGTTTTTTTAATATGTATAAAATTATGCCTAGTTTGGGCTAGTACATATATTTTAAATTTTGATAACCCAAAAAAAAGATACACCATAAAAGATAGACATATCTACACTTGAAAAATAGCTATAAAAAGGCATAGTTAGAAAATAAATAATATGGAAACCTTATATTAGTCAAAAAAACTTGAAAAATTAAATTTTAAGAAAAGAAGAGACTCTGCTCTACGTCATGGTATAATTTTTTTTAAATGGATCGATTGTTTTATTTTGATTTATCATAGAGGAAGTGTCATTTTTACATTTTCTTGTAAAAACTTGATTTTTGCTATGTTTGTGCAAGTCCATGCCTCAAGCTTGGGGATCCAACCGGATCCCAAGCCTTGAGGCATGGCTTGGGAAAAAAGAAAACGAAAAACATGTACACATTATGTAACAATATAAGTTTTTCATTTATTATTATTTATAGTTTATTATTTCTTATACTTTAAATTTATTTATGTAAATATAATAAATTAGGGTCACTCTGCACCTTATGGAATTAGTCTCACAGCTCCATGAGTCATGGTTTAGGAGATAGTTTTTTAAAGTATAATCTGGTCAGTACATAGGTAATTTTTTAGGATTTCAGCATTCAACCTAAATATTTTAGCATTTAACTTCTACAATCAAAACCCTAAACCATAGGCCATAAACCTAAACACTAAAATGTAAACCTTGAGCCCTAAACCCTAAACCCTAAACCTTTAACCATGATCCCTAGACCCTAAAACCTAAACCCTAAACCCTAAACCTTAAACATTTATCCCTTACCCGTGAGCCCTAAACCATGATCCTTAAGCCCTAAACCCTAAGCCATAAGCCCTAAACCCTAAACCCTAAACCATAAACCCTAACCATGAACCATGAGCCCTAAATGCTAAACCCTAAACCATGAACCGTAAAAACTAAATCCTAAACCCTAAACCCTAACCCCTAAACCCTAAACCTTAAACATTGAATCCTAAACCCTAAACCCTAAGCATTGAACCTTACACCCTTATCCCTGAGCCCTAAAATAGAAACCCTAAACCCTAGATCACATACCCTAAAACCTAAACCCTAAACCCTAAGCCTTGAGCCCTAAACCATAAACCCTAAACCTTCATCCCTAAACACTAAATCCTAAACCACGAACCACGAACCTTGAACCATAAACCCTAAAACACTGAAACGTAAACCATAAACCCTTATCCGAAACACTAAATCCTTAACCCGAAACCCTAAACCCTAAACCATTAACCTCGATCCGTAAACCATAACCATAAACACTAAACCCTAAACCCTAAAATTTAAACCCTGAACCATGAGCCCTACACCCTAAACCCTAAACCCCAAACCATATTTCATCAATATTTCCTAGTCTCATGCCTAGAACCATCATTGAGTATGCTTATAGAACTACCTTGTTATATGAGAGGTGGGACAAGTAACTAAATGGATATGACATCTACCTTGTGTCTTGTAATGCATATATTACACATCTCTTCCAAACTCGTTTCTCCCCACATATACTTGCGCTCTTGAATGTAAATTTATTCACACTCTGAAACAAATTTCACATTTCTCATACTTCCATGTATGGTATTATGCTTGAGCCAGGATGACCCATTGGAAGCTAGAAAAATAACCATCACAAAAAAAAAAAAATCTTAAAGGAAACAAAAGAAACATAGAAAATATATCAATGAAGAGGTGTAGGATCATAATTGAATTTCTTGTAGTATCCTCTCCTCAGAAGAAACATAAAGTTCAAGTGTTCTCTTTGGAATGGATAGTAAATTTTACATAACTTCCTAAAGTGTTCAAAATAAGCATAAAGCAGGGAATGACTAAAAACACTAAGGGGTTATCAATCGCTCAGTAAATCTTTCTTGTTTAGTTCTAAATGGAAGTTACCTAGCCTACGACTTAGTGACCTTCCATTCATTGATAATTCCTTATATGATAAACCCATGGATGTTTTCAAAATCCCCTGAATAAAAAGATAGGGATAGCCATCAATCTAGTAAAGGGTGTGATGTGATTTCAAGAAAATTGAAATTCATATAGATTTAGAGGTCATAACACGAATTTACAAATATCTTTATCATTATAAATGGAAGCCAAGTAAATGTGATACTGCACATCTAAGGATTGAGGACTACTGGGGTCTTTGGAAGGATTGGATAGTCAGAATATGACATTTCCCTCCTTCAAAATATCAACAAATGAAAAACATCAAATTTTGATGACTCTCTTTGAATGTTCTACCTATAAATTCGATGAACTCGAACTCTATGACCTAAAACCTTAACCCTCAACCATGAGACCTAAACCCTAAACTATAAACCCTAAACCCTAAAACCAAAATAATAAATCCTAAACCCTAAACACTAAATACTAAACCCTAAAACCTAAATCCTAAACCCATAACCCTAAACCCTTGACCCTAAACCCTAAATACTAAATCCAGAGCCCTAAGCTCTAACCCCCAAACCTTAAACCAAGTAACTTTGAACCCCAAACCTTAAGCCATAAGCCATGAACCATGAACCCTAAACCCTAATCCCTAAACCATAAACCCTAAACCTTAAGCGTTGAACCCTACACCCTAATCCTTGAGCCCTAAACCTAAAATCTTAAACCATGAGCCCTAAACCCTAAATCTAGAGCCTTGATATCGACCCCTAAACCTTAAACCCGTAACTTTGAACCCCGAACCCTGAGTCGTAAACCTTAAACCATACACCCTAACCCCTAAGCCCTAAACTGTAAGCCCCAGAGCCCTAAACCGTAAACCCTAAACCTTAAGGCCTAAATGTTAAATCCTAAAGGTCCCTAAACCCTAAACCCTAAAAACTAAATCATAAACCCTAAACCCTAACCCCTAAACCCTAAACTCTAAACCCCAAGCATTAAATCCTAAACCCTAAACCCTAAACACTAAACCCTAAACCTTGAACTCTGTAACCTAAACCCTTAACCCTAAAACCTAAACCCTAAACCTCAAGCCTTAAACCCTAAAACCTGAACCCTTTTCCCTAAACCCTGAACCCTGACCTTTAAACCTTAAACCCTAACTCCTAAACCCTAAACTGTAAACCCTAAATCCTCAACCCTAAACCTTAAACCTTGAGCCCTAAACCCTAAAACCTCTACCATAAACCCTAAGACATGAACCCTAAACTCTAAGCCCTAAATCCTAAACCCTAAACCATAAACACTAAACCCTAAAACCTAAACCCTGACCCCTAAACCCTAAACCTTGAGCGTTAAACCCTGAACCCTAGGCCTTAAACCATAAGCCCTACGCCAAAACCATAAACCTTGAACCCTTAAACATAAACCCTAAACCCTAAACCCTAAAAACTAAACCCGAACCCTCAACTCTCAACACCAACCCTCAACCCTCAACCCCGATCCCTAAACCCTAAACCCCGAACCCTTTTCCCTAAACCCCGACCTTTAAACCCTAAACCCTAACTCTTAAACCCTAAGCGTAAACCTTAAATCCTTAACCCTAAACCTTAAACCCTAACTCCTAAACCCTAAATTGTAAACCCTAAATCCTCAACCCTAAACCCTAAAAATTAAACTCTTGAACCCTAAATCCTCAACCTTGACCCCTAAACCCTAAACCTTGAACCTTGAACCTTGAGCCCTAAACCCTAAACCCTCAACCTTGACCCCTAAACCCTAAACCTTAAACCTTGAACCTTGAGCCCTAAACCCTAAAACCTCAACCCTCAACCCTCAAACATAAACCCAAAACTCTAAACCATAAACCATAAACCCTAAACCATGAACCCTAAGCCCTGAGCCCTAAACCCTAAATCCTAAAATATGAACTATAAGCCGTAAACACTAAACCTTAAACCCTAAACTTTAAACCTTGAGTCCTAATCCCTTATCCCTAAACCCTAAACCCTAAATCATAAACCCTCATCCAAAGGAAATTCCTAAAAACATCATTCAATGTGTTTAGGTGTGTAGGGAATAGTGTTTAAGGTGATCGATTGACTCATTTAGTTTTTATGAGAGACTAATTCCTTTGAATGCCTAAAAGGCATTTTTGGTCATTTGTAGTTAATTGAACACCCTTGAACAAGCTAAAATGAGCTAGTCATGTCACCTTTGAGTTATCAAGGACCATTATTTTTGAAGTATGAAGGCATCATTTGTCTCCATAAGAGACATATGAGCAAAAACATGTATGAGGATCATGAATTTGATTCGTGAAAGGATTATTTTCAAGCTAGGAAAGGTGAGGGGATGATCTTTATATGGAGCACCATGTTTCTAAGAATGAGCAATCATCCGAGTTCACTTGATGCAATTCACTTGGTACTATCCGTGAATCGTAACTCATTTAACACCTAGTAGTGTTATCACACCTTAAGGAGGAGGCACATTACAATCACCTCATTTTGGCCATAGGACAGGAATCCCATTTAGGGAACAATCCTCTATCTACAAAGTGAGGATCTCTTTTTAGTAAGAAGTACACAAACATCATAGAGTTTATTCATGGTCACTAAAGTGAATTATGGACCAAATTTAAAAATTAGTACCAATTCAAGCAATGGTAGGGCAAAAATCCAATTTAGAAGGTCAAAAACCTAAAAATGACTATATGCTTTCCCAAAACAAAGACCGAATACAATATATATGCCGTAAAATTTTTAGGTTGTTTGTTGAAATCTTGAAAAATGAGTAAATCTTGACAGATTAGATTTTCAAAAACTATCTTCTAGATTATAATTGTTGGATCTATGAGACCACTTACGTAAGGTGCAGAGCGACCCTAATTTCTTATATTTACTAAAATAAATTTAAAGTATAAGAAATAATAAAAGAAATCTTAAAACGTGAGCACGTTTTAGCAAAACGCGAGCGCATTTTAGCAAAATGCGGACGCATTTTAGCAAAATGCGGGACGCAATTTAATTTTTTTCAGATTCTTGTCCACTTTTTTCCCCAACTTCGTGCACTTACTCATATATGATACTTCATTATGTTATATTTTGATTAGTTATTGCTATAATTATCATAATATGATCTATGAAATTATTTTTGATAGGCGAGTATTGAAACACTATTTGATATTCATTATTTTGGACATTTCATGTTGATTTAGAGATGATGGTGTGATTAGATGGATTATGTTACTATATGGATTTTACTGATGATCTTGATCATGATTTAGATATTGTTGATATTGGATCATGTTTTATATATCGTTGATAGATAGATGTGGTGTAATCTTATTCAGTTGATATAGTATAGTTGATTTTCATAATGATTTATATTGATATTTTATCATGTTGAGTAGATTTTGTTAGCATAATAATTAGTATTACATTATTCAGTTGCTGAAGCGGTTATATTTCATAACTGTCTTCTTCCACCTCTATTGTATTTATCCCCTCTCTCTTTGATGAATGAGAATCAGTGTGGAATATTATGTTATTGTTTTATGTTTGTATCTGCCGTTCATAATGTGAAGGAGTTCATTTGTTTTATTGGCTGGTGTTTCCAAAGTTTATCCTCCTCCTAGAGCAAACATTGGTATCAGAGCAATGGGGGAGGTGGTTGTAGTAGGAGAAGCGTGACTGCATCTAAGGCGATCTGGTGTAGTGTGAGAAAACTAGTGTAGTGGTGTGGTGCTTGTTTTTTTGTTACTGGTTTGGTTACAGACTGAGACACCAAGCCGCAATCTACTTCTGTCTTCCTTCTCCTGAGTCTGCAGCGCCAGGAAAGTTTTAACGATGTCCCATCAGTAAAGTCTATTTTATTTATTTATTTGTGTATCCTATTTCCATGTCTCAGCCGCGTGAAGGAAAAGGAGAAACGAGTTGGAGAAGTTAGTTATACGTTTTGGCATTTGGATAGAACAAAATCATGTGAATTCGAGTTGGATCTCATACCTGATGTTATATCCATCTTGGCAGTAGAAAACAAGAAAGGATTATCTAAATGTGGAACGTCGCTGAGGCTGATCATTTCTTCCAACGAATCTATAGAGGAATGTGGAGAAAATGATTGCATAACTGATTATCCTTCTCTCCTCACAAAAGTTGAGGTTTTGGCTTTATTTAAAAATGATAAGAGGATAAGGGGAGGCTCGTCGAAAAGAATGCTGTGAAAGATAAGACCATGCCTTTGCCAACAAAAAAGGGTGTCAAGAAAGTAGACAATGGAGAAGTGTGGAACATATGGCGGAACATATGACAGAGAGTCCTGACTGGTAATTTACTTTCTACTTCACCATTTTTCATTTCTTTAGTAGTTATTATGGACATTCACTTGGAAAAATAATCGGGGTTAAACTTTTATACATGGAAGGTGAAGATCCAAATGCAACTTATGCATAAAAACTTATGGGGTATAGTAGATGCGAAAGAGAAAACACCCACAGATGCCACCAAATTAGAAAAATGGGGTGCGAGAGATGATAAAGCAAAAGCCATTATTGGCCTTTCTCTCTTCGATTTTGAAATCCATCATGTTGATCTCAATAAATCTTCCAAGGACATGTGGGATAATTTAAATCAATTATTTGGAGTGAAAGCAATGAACGCAAAGTTTTCCCTAAAACTTTAGTTATATAGATTCAAAATGGAAGAAAGCGTTTCTATGTCTAGCCACATTAATAATCTTGAGGTCTACTGCTCTGAAAACTAGAAGAATTCAAAGCTATGATAGAAGATGAGGATGCCAAAGATATCTTATTAAGCAGTCTATCTTCCAAATACAACAATTTTGTTTTTACTCTCGATCAAATTTAGTCTAAATCTTTAGATGACATGATGGTGGATCTTCTCACGGAGGAAAACGCATAATTGACGATCTTTGCGAGAAGGTGATACTCAACAAGTAAGTGCACTTTATTCCACAAACAAAAAAATTCACAAGTGATCAAATAAAAATAAATAAGGGCCTAAACAAGAGATTGAATGCCACTATTGTCGGAAGAAAGGTCATACTGATGTGGGCTGTCATATTTGAGCAAGAGATGTTCTACAAGGAAATATAAAACACAATGGAGCTAATATTGCTCATATATGTAGACACATGTAGTTTGGCCAATTCACTATTATGACTAATATTGCGCTAGTTATGCTTCTCCTATGCAAACCGATGATACACCGCCGGTTTGACCTATCTAACTTTCTTCCTACGACATCCCTTTTGACATTTTTCCTCTTGTAAACCATTTAAACAAGCTATAATAGCTTCTTTATAACTACATTAGCTTCTTACTTTCTTCCAATCCACTTCTACCACCTTCCGGCCTATCAAGTCATTCCATTGGATTGATCGATTCTTCAAAACTTTCTCCAAACCTTAATCACCTCCTAAACATGTTTAATTAATCTTAAACATGGTTTGTCACTCCCTAAACTTAGTCAAAGTAAGCTTTGACTTGCTAAAAGTGTTTTTTGGAATTTAGTGTTTGTCCCACATGCACTCAAGTTTCCCATTTTCCCAAATGGAAAACTATATATAGGGCTAGACCCCTTCTCTCATTTTTAAGAATTCCTCCCTTCTTCCTAAGCATAGATTATAGTATTTTGCATCTAGGTTCTAGATTTCATTTCTAGTTTAGATATTGAGCTATTTACTTCATTTTTGTATTGCTAATCCAATTTATAGGGTAAAAGAGAAGAACCATTGGCTTAAAAACCTATAATGGGGAGATCTCTTTCTCTTAATCACTAAAACTAATTACTTTTTAAGCTTTCAAAGAATAGAGGTAGTTTTAATTAGCTTAAATTTGAGTGTTTACTTCATAATGTATGCTAGTTAGAAAATCTTGCTCATTTCTTATCGGATGGTCCACTGATTTGTTGCTTGAAGCCTTTGGGGATTCTTTAGGAATTCTTACCCCAAAATTCATGGCTTTCACAACTTTTCTTTGAACACATTTGGCACACCGGTGGGACTCTTATGTCCATCCTCCATTAATGGAGGTCATTTAGGTTTTTCAAAGTTATTTTTCAAGCTTTTTAGTTTAAATCACTTGTTATTTCCTCATTTATGTTTTAAACCTTGGATTAATGAACTCTATTTACATACATTTGTGGGTTTAACATAGAAATAGGAACCTTTGACTAACCAATAACCTATTTTCTCTTAAAATTTTGAAAATCCCTATTTTTTGCAAGTCTTTCACAGGGCATGTGTAGGTGTTGTAGGGTGACGTGTACACATTGATATACACGCGTGTCCATCGGAAAGGCCGCGTACACGTCAAGGTGTCCTCTATGTTTATTAAAATTCTCTCTATAGGGATGCGTCCACGTCTCTGTTGGTCTGTCCGCGTCTCCGTCTCTCTAGACGTGTCTGTGTAATTAATGTCTTTGTGTAAAAGTTTACATACTTCTTTGACTTGGGCCGCGTACCCGTTGGTAGGAGCGCGCCCATGTTGAAACCCTAGCGCACTGTTGGATTAGAGTGCGTAGGTGTTGGTGACTATTTTGATCTTAATATACCCACGTAGGTGTTGGTATAGGCGTGTACCCATTGGTTGGGGGCGCATACACTGTCGGTTTGGGCGCGTAGGTGTTCTTGTCAAAAGTAAAAATTCTGATCTGTTTTAACTATTTCTCTGACATTTTTGATGTAGGTTTCTAAAAGATGACAGGTTTTAAAAACAGGGTTATCTTCTTAAAATTTTAGTTTGCATTAGTTAAGTGTTTTTCATTCCTTAGCTTGAATTGGGATTTGTAAAAAGTGTGTATGCTCTCTCCTCACGCTTTCCAAAGCGATCTTGGAGATCAAAAGCACTTACACAAAATATATTTTATATGTTAAAAAAACTTGCTCTTTAAAGGATAAAGTAACATTTTTATGTGTTTTTAGTAGGATTTCCACTTTGCGTATGCTCTTCCTTCGCACCTTTGGGCGATCTTAGGAATCAAAAACAAGTGTGAGTTCTCTTTTACCTCAATCGGTGAACCAGAAAACTACTAACCAACTTGTTTTCTACAGGACCTAACGTTGGTCAAAGAAAGGTGTTAAAAACAAAGCGAAAATTTCTAATACACGTGTGTTTGTAGATTGCCAAATGGTGTGCCACTTTTGAAACCACATTAAAATTAAAAAGATAAAAAAACACACCATATTCAACACACTTTATTACAGGTTTTGGAAAAGGGTAAGTCCCTCTTCGCTTAACTGGAACGTAACCCCTTTGGCATAACACCTTAAGCTATAACAATGGGGGTGGTTCCAGGAACCCCAAAGTAGTCCACCGCTGAGTAACCTTGTGGACGAAACGGGAAGCACCTCACTTAACCTACTTGACTAGTAATTCCTTGTGAGATAGCGTTACAAGTTGTCCCTACATGATTCTTTTAAATACATGATGGACACATTTACTGCCCACTATGCTTAAAGGAAGCAAAGTCGAGATACTCCCAAGATAGTCGGGACTGTTTGGGTAAATCGTCTCACTCGTGGATAATTTTGTAACACCTAGTTGAGAGAACTTATTAAGGAAACCATTTTGTCTGGAGGCCAACTTTACTAGTCCATTCACGTCATTTTCCATCACGAAGTGATAACTTGTTTGGATTCAACACCTTGTTTTTCGAACACGGTAATGAACCCATTCTAAGTTGGATCTAAGTGTTTTTCATTATGAATTTAGACAAACATATTACTTATCTTAGCTTCCTTCTCATTTTTCAAACGAGGCGAAGCTCTGCCCAAAGTGAAACTAAGTCTATTTTCACATGTTCTTGACCTACACCCATGCGTTCGTACTTTCCATGTTAGAAGTCGAACAGAGGCATACTTTACATGTCGTGTCAAATATTGTGCTAGCTACTTTTTTGTATGTTTACACTCATCCATGTTTGCGGCTGGGTTGTTAAATGACTAAAGTGGGTGGGCACATTTTTGTGTCTTTGGTAACCCTGCGATCTTAACTTCAGGATCTTCATCATTGTTATGGATCAGTTTTGTCATTTTGTCTCTCCCCTAGTTTGTCGACTTTTTCTTACATTTTAGTCGTTTAGTATTGGCATTTACATTGTGTCTCCCATTCTTTGGGCACATAGTATAAATCCCTCTATTAAGCGGTTACGCTACTCACATCATTGCAGACTTTTTGTTATACCTTCTAATTGATTTTAGTTCGATGTCATCTAGGTTTTTGACGAGTGTTGATAACGCATTATATATACCGTCATGATTTTGTCTTGATATCGATGCCTTGCTTGTCTGGTTGAGATATCTTGATAACATTGTTATCCTATATCTAATTGTGACTTTCACTTTTCAATACACTTGGCTTGTTTTCATTTCTAGGTATACCTTGTTAGAAGACTTTGTCGAGATTATGTTCAAGCCTTGTTAGATTTCTAACTTCAGCCCACATATCCGTACAACATTGTCATTCATCTTAGTCTTTTAAGTATAGATTTGACATAACACAACTTAGGTAGGTGATACATTTTCATCAGTCCATAAAGGTATCCTTTGAAAACTAGTAAACATAGTGTTGCATCGAGTGTTAGTTAGTAATGCCTAGAATTTTCAAAATGGCAACAAAATCCAGTGAGCTTAATGTAGGAGCTAATCCTTTCGATGGTTTCCCCTTTACGGGAACAATTT
Organism: Taxus wallichiana var. yunnanensis; assembly: GCA_018340775.1. Classification (NCBI taxonomy): domain Eukaryota; kingdom Viridiplantae; phylum Streptophyta; class Pinopsida; order Cupressales; family Taxaceae; genus Taxus; species Taxus wallichiana. Next base: position 1,016,106,100 of record CM031242.1, read on the forward strand.
AGGACCGCTCTTCTCTCAAGTCAAAGATACAGAGACATTAATCAATCGGTGGAGGAGAGTCAGACTCTTCAGGAGAACAACAAAGGTTAGACCTAAACAGATTTGATGAGCTCTTATATTATAACAAATATCAAGTACTTGCAAGAGTCTTGGTGTTAGGAGCTAAACTTCCACATGAGCGCGAAGAAGAAACAAAGGTCGTTGACCCTAACTTAGGAGAGTGAAGATTCATCTTATGAAAAGATAATCCTTTTGATGTGGGATATGTATCCACTACGGGCAACATAAGGCCGTTGTTGAAGGTGAAACATCACATAAACCTCACTTCAAGGCTATATGTAAAGTAAAAACTGAGTGGAAGGCCTCCCCTCCTTCAAAATTTGATGAAGAAGAGGATCCCCTGGTTGAGGAGGAGACCCTCCAAAAACAGATCTTGAAGTTGAGTCAGAAATTAGCAAACCTAGGTGCTTCAAAAAGAAACATAGGTAAAGACAAAGACAAAAATAAACTTAACGAGTTTCAATTTGATCCGCATACAGACTATACTTTTAAAGCAACTTAGGCTCAAAGGTCAATATCACCTACTAAGGAGAAACTCATTCAGGATGAATTGAAATCTATGAAAGATATGCTCACAACATTACAACAAGGAAATATAGGCCAAAATAGAAAGTATCTCTACGAAGAACTATGTCCTTATCCCTTCGATAAAGACATGCTACTGCAGCCCTTTCCTAAACATTTCACTATCCCAAAGCTTGACAAGTACAAAGGCAAAGGTGATCCCCACGATCACATCAAAGGCTTGTACATGGCTTGTCAAGAGGTCACCTATAATGATAATTTTATAATATGACTCTTTCCCGCTATTTGGGAGCTTTAGTAATTGAATGGTTCTATAACATACCTAAAGGATCTATAACAACGTGGCCGACACTAGCAGAAAAATTTTGTGTGGCACTATCCTTTCAATATTGAAAACGATATCACGATGAATGACTTTGTAATGCAAAGCAAAAACCTAATGAGACCTTCGCAGGTTTCTTACAATGATGGAGAGTGTTGGCTAGTTGCTTCCCTTGTGCTTTACCTGAAAAAAATTAGTCGAATTTTTCTTTCTAGTTTAAACTCGGAGATAGCCTTCCATCTTCAGATGCATTTTGGATCTAACTTCGAGGAAGTTATAGAGAAAGGTAGCCAAATTGAAAAGGCTCTTATTACCAAAGGAACACTTAAACCCCATGAGGCCAAAACTATAGACCAACCTAAGTTCTTTAATAAAAACAAGCACGTCATCGGTGATGGAATTATTGACTACAAAAGAGTCCAAGCTATACAAACAGGTCCGCTTTTAAATCTTTTGCAAGGACCTTGTCCCAAGGCACCTAAAAAACATACGTTCACAACATTGAGAGAACCCTTCGACTGCTATATTAAAACAATTAGATGATGTTCAAATGGTAGAGTATCCAAGTACCACAGTGATCGTTCCAGAAAATGCTCAAAACTGGTTGGTATACGGACCATGAATATTGTGAATTCCATCATGTCAAAGGACACAAAATAGATAGATGTCTATGGCTGAAACACTTCATACAAGACCTCATTGAAGAGGGCAAGATTGTCGTAGAATCACCTCCTGATTTAGGATAGGGTCCTAATGAAAAAATGGGCATATACAAAGAACCTTTTCCCAATCACATGGATAAAAAGAAAAGTAAACCAAATCACGAGCAAGCCTCTAATGACTATCACACTGCTATGTATGTTTACCCTAGTAATGATAGTCCATTCGACTCCCTTATAGGTTGCATCCCTTCGCCTGATGAACGAGTAAACACAATCCAAATTCTCGAAAATAGTTGTGCAGTTGGAACGTGACGCGCTCACTTAATCATACCGATCCAATACCAACTACCCAAATCTAATATAATTTACTATACAAGTTAGAGAAAACACCAGCTAAAATATCCATTTTATACCTTCTCAAAATCTCTACTACTCACAAGGATATATTGTACAAAACATTACGAGAATTCCAAAGTCTCTACCGAGGTTGATCTGTGCACTTACAAACTATGGTCTCCCACCTTGATCCCGCTGATCATATCACTTTTGATTGCAACGCTATCCCACGTAACAACCACGAGCATAATTTTCCTCTCTATTTAGAAGTGGTGGTTACCCGTTGTAAGATTAAAAGAGTGCTTGTGGACATAGGATCTAATCTAAACATATGTGCATTGAAGCTGGTCAGGAAGCTAGGCCTTTCAAAAATGGATCTGGGAGCAAAGACCATCACCATCACAACATATGATAATGAGAAGAGAGAATTCATAGGTACTTGCATTATAGTGCCCATGGAAGTAGGTCCAACTGTCATGATACAACCTTCCATGTCCTAGATTTAGATCTCCCTTATAACATGCTATTAGGGTGTCCATGGATTCATGCCATGTAGGCTATCCATTCCACATTTCATCAGTGTATTAAGCTATGCCATGAAGGACATATAATCACTATCTCAGGTGATCATGAGTTGTTCACTCGCTGTCGAGTGTTGCATAGTTTCTCTCATGTAGCCTATGAGTTCCCTTCCGTGGATGTTGTCATCCCTCTTAAAATAGAATCTATGAAGAATCGGGTGGACTCGGAATCACTCACACCTTATAATCAAGACTTCCCTTCTTTGGTCAATGCTTTTGCATCTTGGGAGGCTACATCAGCAAAATATGGCCCAGGAGAGCCATTTACTCTTGAACAAGCATTATTAATTTTATACTTATCAGTGTCACCTAGGACACGGGGTAAGCCCTATTTTCAGTTCAAAGTACATAAGAACCATTGGATAAATTTGTTCATAGTGGCCTCCTGTCCAGAAGAAAAGATGTTGGAGGATCCCATTAGTAAGGTGCCAGAAGGAACCATGGCCTCATGCCATCAAGTGCCTCAGTATATTAAAGGACACCGCATGATGTTTGTCATGGGTTATAAAGGATACGAATGTGGAGCCAACACATAAGGAAATCTAGAACCTATTCCTACTCACCATTTCAAATCTGACAAGCACGGTCTTGGGTTAAAATTCAGGATGCTCAACCCATCGAGGTTGATGCTACCTTTTCTGAGTGTGAGGACGTTTCGTATAATGTAGATAGCGATACAAGTTCCCAATGTAGCCTCTACGAAGATTTGGCTTCCACGAACCTATTCCCGAGTCATCCATCCTTACCCTATCTGAATCCATCCCTTCAACTGATTATCAAGTCACCCTAGTTTATCCTGAACTTGTAGATTGGGACCAACAACTTTACATACCACTTGATATCTTCGAGAATGATGAAGCATTCATGGAATTCATGGGACTTAGGGATTTTCTTCTTGCTGGGGACCACAAGAAAGGATTCCAAATTCAATTAAACACATGTGCATACTTCAGACAAGAGGCGAGAGATGTGTGGCCTCTTAGGTAAGAATGTTGTGAATGAAAGTCAAAATACTTGAGCAGCCTAGCACAAAAATAAATGGAAATCTCACAAAGTGACAAACTCTTTGAAAAACTTATAGAATAACAAAATGAGAATCCTTTGGTGTATTATTAAGAAAACTATTGGGATTCATAGTTTCACAAAGAGGGATAGAAGTAGATCCCACCAAGGTCACTGCTATTACGGACATGCCTCTACCCACCACTCTTAAACAACTCAGAAGTCTGCGAGGAAAGGTCCAGGCTATTCGCCATTTTATTTCTCAGCTTGCAGATAAATGACATCCGTTTACACATCTTTTGAAGAAAGATGTTGCTTTTAAGTGGGGCCCAAATTTCGAAGGCATTATTTCTGCTCAAGAAGTACCTTGTAAATCCACATGTGTTGATGCCCCCTACTCTGGAGAGCCTCTCCTTTGATATATTTCTGCTACCCACCCGCTATTGGTGCACTTTGTTTGCCCAATACAACCTTGGCCATGAGGAGAGAGTTGTTTATTACCTTAGCCATACATTGATTTCCTATGAATTGAACTATCCACAGATTGAAAAGGCCTACTTGGTAGTCATCTTTACATTTCATAAACTCCGCCATTAGCTACTTAACAATAAAACTAAACTTATTTCCAAGGTTGACCCTCTTAAGAACCTCTTATCCAAACCCGCATTAACAGCCGAATGGCTAATTGGATTATTCTTTTGAGTGAATTTGAGATAGATTTTATGGCGAGAATTCCTTAAAAGGGAAAGTGTTGGCAAATTAGTTGGTAGAAGCACCTTTACTAGAACAGATCCTTTTGTGTCGGATCTCCCGGACACATCTATGATGTATATCAAATAATCTGAATGGCAGGTCCATTTCGATGGATCATTTACTTTTCATGGATCAGGAGTAGGAGTGGTTCTTATTACTCCCACAGGATATATTATACCAAGGGAATTTCGGTTGGGTTTTCCTTATACCAATAAGATTGTAGAGTATGAGGTACTCATTGCTAGCCTCAAGCTAGCTATCACTTGGAACATCAAACAACTGCGATTTGTTGGAGATTCTTAGTTCATCATTAAAAAGGTCAATGCTGAATACAAGGTTAAAGATAAAAAAAATTATTCCCTATAAGAAGATGGTTGAAACCCTGAAGGAATATTTTTCACATTTCATATTTGAACAAAAACCCAGATCCCATAATAGATCTATGGATGCCATGGCTACCATCGGCTCTCTCTTGCGCATCCCACCGAAGAGAGTAAGATGCATTTCTTTGTGGAACACTTACAGATGTTGACATATGATATGCCTAAATCATGTTTAACATGCGAGGTTTTGGTCCCCTATACCCATGGTATGACCCTATTTACCAATACTTACAAGATGGAACCTTCCCACTTGACATTACCCATTCAGAGAAAAAATCCCTTATCCACCGCATTGCCGTTATATCCTCCTAAGAGGCACCCTTTATCATCGTGGCTACGACGGGAACTTGCTTCATTTGCCTAAATGTTCTTGATTCAGTTCACGTGATTAAAGAGGTACTTAGTGGTATCTATGGGGTGCACACTAGTGGTATGGTGCTAGCTAAGAAAGCTGTTGAGAGTAGGCTATTATTGGCTTACCATGGAATCCAATTGCTACAACTTCATGAAGAAATGTGAACTTTTTCAAAAGTATGGTAATCTCATACATGCACTAACACAGGTTTTATAGCCTATTGCAATGCCTTGGCCTTTTTCAAAGTGGGGTTTAGATCTCATAGGGAAGCTCCACCCTTCTTCATCAGATGGTCATACACACATCATAACTGCCACCGAGTATTTCACTAAATGGGTGGAGGTTGTTCCTCTTACCTATATCACCGGTGCGCAAATATCCAAGTTTATCATGAGCGATCTTATATGCCATTATGGTATCCCTCGGCCATTGTCACGCGACAATGGTAAAAGACTTGTGTCAACGCTTTCATATCCAACTTAAATGGTCCACCCTATTACCCTCAAGGTAATGGGCAAGAAGAGGCTACAAACAAAAATCTTGTGTGCATTATGGAGAAAATGTTTAGTAAAAGCTGGTTGTAATTGGCACTTGCAAATCCATCCCACCTTATGGGCTTATCGAACCTCCATTTGCACCCCTACTAGTGCGACCCTGTATTCATTTGTCTATGGCACTTTGAAGGCATCATACCTTTGGAAGTGGAGCTTCCTCCCGAGAATATCTCTCGGGGAATACCTCGACAAAGATGAAGACTACAGAGTTGCCCTCTGGCGAGTTGGAACCTGTTAGATGAACGGCGTATTGGAGCACTTAATCACCTTAAAGTATATCAAAATAGAGTATCCAAAGGATACAACAAACGTATCATTCGTAGGGAATTTGATGTAGGTGATCTCATACTGAAAGAAAATAAGAAGAATGCCACCAAAGATAGGGAAAAGAAAGGTAAATTTGAAGCCAATTGGCTAGGCCCTATGTGGTGGTGACCGCTAAATATGGCTCAGAGGTATATAGACTTGCCTATTTAAATGGTGAAGAGCTTCAGAGCCCATGAACGTCATTCACCTCAAGCACTTCTATGCTTAGGCATGGCTGGAATATTGAGATAAGAAACTAAAAATTAGAAAACAAAGAAAAAACAAGCAAAAATTTGAAAAATTGAGAAAAAAGTAAAGAAAAAACAAGTCATCCTTGTGTGAAAACCACGTAATTGTGGCGCAGTGGGCATGTCCTTTTGTGAAAACTAGTTTTAGCACTCAAGAAAGGTTTCTCGTACACAATTCATTCTTGCGACAAGATGGGTAACTCTTGCCACTTGCTAAATTCTGCAGTACCCTTGCTAGGTCTAGGGATCCGACCTCAAGCTCCTGCGGGACCGTGATCCGGATTACTTACGCTATATCTCGTGTGAAGGGTGTGGCCTATTTTTATATTCCCACATCACACTGGGGCACATTCACATTCCACTTCATTGTACGCTAACACGTGGCATTTTACCCTTTGTATATTCCTACATCACGTTGGGGGCATTCCATGTTTCTTTAAAGCTTGTACATTGCTTTCAGAACATGACCTTGAAAATAAAAAAATATTAGAAAATATGTCAATGTTGTCCTGCAAAAAAAAAGTGGTAGTTAGATTGCTTTTAGTTTTTGTTTTGTATAGTTTTAGCGTACTTAGATTGTTGTGTTGTCCATTCTTTACATGATTCTTTGCTTACATTATGTTAGATCTTGTTAGGTTTAATTATGTGTTGCACTGCATTGATTGTTAGGACTGTTATGCTTGTAAAGTAATTGTTGTATATTTATTTGATTGATATGTGCATCTGTTGGAACTCATTTTTACTTTCTTCGATTAAAGTGTTAGATTAATCTTCTTTTTTTGCATTGTCTTGCATGTGGGTGTTTGTTTAGTTTTGTTAAATTTTTCTTGTGTGTTCGTTTAGCACATTTGTTTTTTATCACATCTATCATATATCATTTCATCACATTTATCACATCATTTAATACATCATATATAAAAAAATGCTAAGTATCACATCATGCATGTATGCTAAGCTAATCATCACATATTGTATCATCAATGGGGAAAGAGTGGTTGTGCATGATCACTAATCTATCCCCCTACACCAATATCATCTAGGATCATCCCAAAATAATAGCCATATGGAATCAAACATCTCATAAAGCAAAAACACATGATATCAAATACACAAGTATATCATCACTATGAAAGAAAAACATGTACATCTCTACGTTTGAAAGTATGTCACATACATGATGAGGAAAAGATACAACATGAACATCAATGAAACATAATTACCATGACAACATATCAAATGCATGACAAGATATACAAGGTTTCCATATGGTACATGTATAATAAAAATCTCTATGTTAGAGTCCGATATATACAAAATGCTCTTTCCATATTCCATATAAAAGGGGCAGAGATCAATACTAAGCTCGTATACAGAGGCACGGTGGTACATCAAAATAATCTATACATCGATCAAAATCAATCCTTCATCTAGAGGCATCGTAAAAGAATTTAAAGAATCTATACATCGATCAAAATCAAGCCATCATCTAGAGGCATCCACAAAAGAATCAAGAATCTATACATAGTCAAAACACACCTTCATAAGAGGCATATACATCCAATACATACATATATATCATGGCATGAATAGGAGACTTAGTCGTAACTCTCTCCCTCAGGGGCTCCGGGACCGTGTCCTGGGGATGGAATAATGGAGGCCGTGATGGGCTGCTTACTGAAGAACTTGCCAAGCGTGAGGGAAGACCTTGTGTACCCCTCTGTTGTGTACTCGGTGTGGTGGCTAGTGTTGTACTTGACCTAGGACGACCTCCGTGATCTAGAGCCTGTGCGGCTCACATCAAGCTGGGCAAAAGGTGTCACTCGCTCTGCTGCTGGAACTACCCGGAAGTAGGTTGTCCTATAATAAAGAGCCTCACATGTGGCCCTGATAGTGTCACATATCAAATCATCATCTCCTGTGGCTAAGATGCCTATAGGGTGGCATCACACTCACCTATAAATCAACCTCTATCAGCATCATCCTACCTAGCAACAATGGCCTCTCGATCCCTCTCTAGTGTGACACTCTATAACTCAACATGGGCCTGGTCTCTCTCCATCAGATAGGTTTGTCCCTCGGCCTGCACTTGATCATGCTGAACCATGACGTTGTGTAACTGACTCTATACCTGGCCTAAGGCACCGCTAACCGAGAGCCCTTCTTGCGCCAACTGTGTAATCTGACCCTACCATACATCCCTACCACTGTCTCAGAATCGAGACCTAGCTTGGTCCCTCTCGGTAGTCAACACCGAACCTATGCTCGGCTCGATCTCTCTCTGCAGCCTACGATCTTTGTGCCGATATATCACACCTATAAGTACTCTTGTAGTGCAGCAAGTTGTCCATCACCACCTCCTAGGGCCTGAGGAGGTGGACCCTGCTATGGTAGAACCTACTGTAATGGGACATATATGCCCACTAGAATGCCTACTGGAGGCAATGGACTAGTTAGGGCCTGCTTTGTGCTGTCTAGGTATAGGCCTAGGACCCTGTACCTACTGGCTGTGGGGCCCTACCTCTAACATGATGTTGCGCATCAGGGCCACCCTCGTCATCTGAATCATCATCATCAGTATCACCTCTGGCGCCATCGTCATCGCTAGGTGGCCCCATTGGGGGAGGCCTCATGCCCGCCTCACATCTTTGCCCCGTGGAGTAATCGCCTTGTGTGGAATCATGCCATGATACCAGGGCGCGTACTCTGTTGTGCACCCTAGATCTTGTACCTACCTCAAAGGTACCCATGCAATAGATATCACATGTGTAAAACTAGACCCAGGCTCTGTCAAAGGCTATCTATGGCCCCATGTCAAAATACTCACGCACCCTCCGCACATACCATATATCGGGCCTCGAAATATCTTGTGTGGTGCAAAACTATCGCTTACATCTGTCAACCCTGTAAAACTCCCCCTGCATATAGCTATGGCTGCCCATGATAAAGTTCTCTACTCTGGCTATGGATAGCTCTCGGGCATCCTTTGGCCACTGGAAATGTCGATACAACCTCCATACCATGGCTGCCTGCTGTAGGTCGTCGAGCTCTCGATGATAGGGATAAGGATCGCCCTTGTAGGGCCGAACATCATCCCCGACTAGGACCCAACCCATGGTAGATGGCTCCTCTAGAGCCTAAACTCTCAGAATGCCCAAGGGGCACCCGATAGCAATGTGATCTAGGCCCATATCATAAGAAGCCTAGGCTGGGCCTCTGTCTTCCGATGGTAGTAGGTGATAAGATGCGAGATCCCAAGTAAAGATGCGCCAAAGTGCTGCGCTCCCAACAATAATTCTCTCCCTGTATCAATCCAAGAATCACCCCGAGTAGTCCAAGTGTAAATGAGGAATTGGTCTTGTCAGGGAGTAAACCTCCATTGATAAAGGAAATCATGTAAACTACGACCCGATCTAACTCCATATCCTCGATGCAATGCAATGATCTCACCGTCACCCCATGATGAGGTATCGTTGGGACTCCGAACAACTATGTAATACATCCCTCCAGCACCGCCATATCACTAACATACTGGATCAGCTGGCCAATGATGGGAATGCACATGATGCGCTAGACATCCTCCAAAGTAATGGTGATCTCCCCTGTAGGAATCCGGAAGCATTGGCTCTCGCTATGCCATCTCTCTGCTATGGCCATAAGAAGGTCGTGGTCTAATGTAATCTGGGGCATATCAGCCACATAGGCTAACCCTGTGACATAAAGGAGGATGTCTAATATACTCCTATCCCCATCTCGTAAATTGTGCCTCTATCATATCAAGCTGGTTGTATCTCTCCCACGTCGAAGTCTTTGGTAATCTCTGTTGTAAAGATAAAAACAAGTGTTAGGCACTTATCTAATCTCTAGCTATCTTTCTAAGGAAACATAGTCCGTAGAGTCCTTGAGCTTACTAATTCCCCTTTTTCTTCTAAAGTTCTTCTAATTATTCTCCTCTGCACTTTGCTATTTTATTGCTATAAGTGTGTTCCATTTTCTTCCGGATGCATGCGCACCCCTTTCGATGCACACACGTCCTCCTCGATGCCTATGCACCCCCTACCTTTTCCTTTTTTTGTGTGTATGCCACGTAGGATGACAACGCACCCAGTGTGATGCCTACACATCCCTCCCAGTGTGTATGTGTGCGCGCATCGATTCCCAAGAAAATTAAAAAAATCCCCCGGCACCTACGCGCTTGGTTCGATGCATGCGTCCCCATTTTTCCCCTACGATGAGACATGTGTGTGCATACCCATTTTCAACAAGTACGCCCACATGTACCCACTTTTTTTATGCATACACGTATGTGTCCCGTATTTTGACACTTGCATGTGTGCATGTGTCTTTTTACCGCCTACCTACCCTAGAAATGACCTACAAAGCATTAAATGCATAATTTAAAAGAGAAAGGATAGACCACTCATGAAGGGTCCATCCATGGGGTCTCGCTGGTACTCTTGGATCTGGTCTGCTCACCTCGCCTCATCGGTAACCTCTCCATCGCACTCCAGGCTCTCTCACTAACACCTCGCCGTAAAAATTTGCAAGGGCTCTGGTACAAATGAATTGGTCGTGATTATTTTTACCCCGGGTGGGTATATTAACTCATCGCGATGCCCCTGGGGCATGTTTTCTTCTGTCATGATCATTCTAATCTTCTTCTACCCGCCATGATATTAAAATAATTATTTTTATTAGTTTTCACATCTTTGGGGCACTTTGTGCTACCCTGTGGACACTTCCTCGTAACCTTGGCATTCTTTACGAACCTTACAGGTGCTTTCCTCTATTTTGATTCCTCTTTTCGTCTATCTACCTCCCATCGTGAACAATAATTCTCAGTATAAATAATTATTATCACCCTATCTTTCTTTCCATGGGGATACCCCTTTTGGATCTTTTACGGCCTTGCCTTCCCCTATTCACCTCTACGTGTACTTTCTAGAAGATATTTGACCTTTTGAATTCTTTTGACCAATAAAAAAAAAAAAATTTGAAAAAAATTGATTTAGAAATATCAAAAACAATATAAAACTTTGAAAATGACCTAAAATCGGTAGCCAACTCATTTTTTAGCTGAAATATGTGTCTTTTCCATAGCGCTCATCCTGTATCATGTTGGCATTTTCACATGTTTTGACACAACGACTTGTGAATCACCCTAATCTATAATCACTTACAAAGGCCCGCTACTTACTTTGTCTATACTCTGGGGCACTATCAATTTCCTAGATACTATTTTTTTCGTGAATGTTGATTTTTCATCGGACCCAAGAATCCTCCGTCATTTCCCTTACATGTGCATATTGCTTGGGGCATCATTCTTACCCTTGTCATTTATCAGAACATTTAGGACTTCAAATTGATAGCAAAATATTTGTGCAACCTTCTTGAACGTTGTTGGTTTAAGTGTGTGTGACTGTACTTATTTCCCTGTTACATGAGTTTGTTTACTTCTCGTATTACGTTACATGTTTGTATGTTGCGTGGAGTTGGCATTTTGGTAATAGACAGTTGTTTTGTATCTTGGCTTTTCATGTCACTATACGCTTCTTTTGTATGCTCACATTTTTAATAAGGACCGATGAGGAGGTCTCTAAGAAAAATGATGATTTAAAAATTGAATACATTTGATTTTTGGATAGCTCAATATCTCTTTCCTTGTTTCTCATCCTCTTCTCTTTGCATTTTCCTTTTACCCCTAATATTCCCTCTCATCAAGGCATCTTGCCCCTTCCCCATTCTTCTATCTATATCTCACCTTTTTCGAGCGTCGATCGACTTCTTTCATCATCTCATCGACACTCGGGAGCATCCTTCATCCTATTAATTTTTCTTCTATCCCTTCAAATTATTTTTCTTCTCTTTTATATTTGTCTACTTTCTTTGAATTGAAGTAACTTACATCACCTCAAAGAGGGGTAAATGTAGACACACTGTAGTTTGGCCAATGCACTATTACGACTAATATTGTGCTAGTTGTGCTTCTCCCTAGGAAACCGATGATACACCGTCGTTCGACCTATCTAACTTTCTTCCTACGACATCCCTTTTGTCATTTTTCCTCTTGTAAACCATTTAAACAAGCTATAATAGCTTCGTTATAACTACATTAGCTTCTTACTTTCTTCCAATCCACTTCTACCACCTTCCTGGCCTATCAACCCATTCCATTGGATTGATCGACTCTTCAAAACTCACTCCAAACCTTAATCACCTCCTAAACATGTTTAATTAAGCTTAAACATGGTTTGTCACTCCCTAAACCTAGTCAAAGTAAGCTTTGACTTGCTAAAAGTGTTTTCTGGAATTTAGTGTTTGTCCCACATGCACTCAAGTTTCCCATTTTCCCAAATGGAAACCTATATATAGGGCTAGACCCCTTCTCTCATTTTCAAGAATTCCTCCCTTCTTCCTAAGCATAGATTATAGTATTTTGCATCTATGTTCTAGATTTCATTTCTAGTCTAGATATTGAGCTATTTACTTCATTTTTTGTATTGCTAATCCAATTTATAGGGTAAAAGAGAAGAACCATTGGCTTAAAAACCTATAATGGGGAGATCTCTTTCTCTTAATCACTAAAACAGATTGCTTAAGGCTTACTAGGTTCATTATTTTAAGCTTTCAAAGAATAGAGGTAGTTTTAATTAGCTTAAATTTGAGTGTTTACTTCATAATGTATGCTAGTTAGAAAATCTTGCTCATTTTTTATCGGATGGTCCACTGATTTTTTGCTTGAAGCCTTTGGGGATTCTTCAAGAATTCTTACCCTAAAATTCATTGCTTTCACAACTTTTCTTTGAACACAATATAGAAGATCAACAAGATTCCGATGAGAGTGAGGAAGCTATTGATGAGATTGGCTTCACATCATCTCTAGTACTGTAAGCAGCAACACAGGAGGACGGAGGAAAATGGAGGCTGGTGGAAATCTAGCGACGAGGCCACCGACAGATATTGTGGCGAATAAGGTATTGAGGACCAAATTCCTCAATTTTGGTTTGTTTATTTCAGTTTTGTGTTGGTTGTTCTGTTGTTTTTCAATAAAGTGTAGATGTTGCATAGTTTCCTGTTTGGGACCTCCTAAATTGAAAAGCATCATGGGGAACAGAAAAGCACTGAAAGCAGCGCGTAGTATGGTACGGACTAGATTCGTGGTAAACCTATAAAACCACCGAGGTAAAATCCTCTTGGTTTGTGGTAATCCTGTAAAACCACCGAGGTATCATCCTCTTGGGTTCGTGGTACGCTGTAAAACCACCAAGGTAAAATCCTCTTGGTTCATGGTAAGCCTATAAAACCACCGAGGTGAATAGTCAGAAAGTGCTCCTGTCCCTCTAGGTTTATGGTCAACCTTAGAAAAACCATGTGTATCGAGACCATGTAGGCACATGCTCATGTGAAGACCCTCTTTGCGGTGTTCTCATTAAGGGGGGACATCCTATTATTAGGAAATGTATATTTGTATGAATAATGTAATAAGGGGGGAATGTTAGCATAATAATTAGTATTACATTATTCGATTCGTTGAAGCGGTTATATTTCATAACTGTCTTCTTCCACCTCTAGCAATTTATCCCCTCTCTCTTCGATGAATGAGCATCAGTGTGGAATATTATGTTATTGTTTTATGTTTGTATCTGTCATTCATAATGTGAAGGAGTTCATTTGTTCTATTGGCTGGTGTTTCCAAAGTTTATCCTCCTCCTAGAGCAAATAGATTTTAGGTTTTCCTAGAGTATGCAAGATTGCAAGTTACACCACTTGGCGAGCATGGGACTCAGTGGTAGTACTACCTAAGAATTCCCAAGCCGTATTTCATGAGCACTTTTTCTCATCTTGTTGTATCTTGGTAATTATTTGTATTTGCCTTAATAATAGTATTATTTGCCTTGATAATAGTATTTTTACTCATAGAAAATAAGTGAAAGGAAAAATATGCCAACATTTTTGTGTTACATGACCTTCCATCTTACAATTGGAACAAAATATGTAATACTTCTCTTTAAAATACATTCTTAGGTTCTCCCCATACTTGTTTCCTTCCCTTATTGAAATTTCAAGTCCAGTGATTTTGGTGAAGTGTAATATCCCCAGTTCCTCAATGCATTTGTGTCACATGAATGGAATACAAATGTTCTGTATATTTTCATGAGTTAAAGGTGGCAGTATCTTTGGAAGAGATTCATTTTCCTCTTGAGGGAGACTCGTGCTTCCTCTTTTTGTTTAGATTATTGCCTACACTTTGGTTATTTTTTTATTAATCTAGACTCTTGAGGTTTTGTGTATATAATGATGTTCAAAACATTTTAAGTTTATTTTGGATGCTCTTGGTATGTAAATGGTGTGGAATATTCCTTCATGGAATATATTTTCATTGAGAAATATTATAGAACTCTCCAATCTCCATTTACTTCAACCATATCCAAGGCCTACATATCAAGGTCATTTCTAAACCATAATGGGATTGATGACTCCTTATTTGTCATTTTTAGGCCCCTTTCCATCTAACCCATATTCATAAATTTCTCAAAGTCAATACTTCTAACATGCTTGTAAAGATTAAAAATGGATTCATTAAATGTAACATTGGAAGAAATATGTAATGGATTTCTCACCATGCACACCTTTGTAACATTGGGTTGGTTCAATTTTCTTGGTTGAATCATCTATCCTTTCTACTCATTCAACATCATGTTCGAGCCTTAGAAATATCTTTTATCCATTATATCTTGTTCTAATTATTGTATAATCCAGATGAAGATCTCTCCATGATTACCCATGTAACTTGAAACATCTCCTTCTCCATATCCAAGTACTACATCACCATATCCTTGATCTTTATCATCCACTTGTACATGCATATGGAAATTTTGTACTAAATCACCATATGCTTGATCTTTATTATCCTTTATATTTATTTTTGTACATCTTCAATTGTGTCGTATGCCAATCTGTATCCTCGTGAATGGGAGCCTATGGTGCGGAATTTGGAGAGGTACATAGCTGAGGTTTCTTGTAAATTGAGTTGTGCCTTAACCATTTCTACAATTTTTTCATTAGGTGGTTGAATTTTCCTATAATGTGCTACATCCCCAACAAAGGTGCACATGTTATATTCATCCTCCCTATGGAATTTTGGATTTGTTATTGTTATACCAATAGGATCAGGAGGAATGAAACTCCGAGAATTCATTTTTGAACAAAAAGTAACTAAATACAAAACCACACTTGTAAAAAGAAGCATACAATTACTGTTAGTATGTTATAAGAAAAAACTAATATACATAATCTAATATGAAAAACATACAGAAAGGAAAACATGATTTAAAAAAAAACTATGCAAGACAAATTGATTTATGAATAATTTATCATCGGTGAGCGGCTTAAAAAACATCTACGCAACATATTCTACCACCCAACTACCGGAGTATCGATGTGGCATCCTAAGGGCAAGCCCCTTCAAAGCACGTAATGATTCTGGATTTGTAAGAGGCATGTGCCCCATATACCGAAATGAGTGTGATAGTATGATAACAGAGAATTTTTGTTGGTTCATTTAATTAATAAATTATAACAAATAATAAAGAAATTTCCTATATACAAATTATCTAAACATTCACATTATTCACAAATATAATGAATACAAAAACAAAACTTACTAAAATGTTATTCCACTTAGCACAACAAAGAGAAATGAGATTATGAAATGTTAATTACATAAATGAAAAAGATCACATGCAAATTTAATTTTAATTTTTACAACTTTTAATAGTAGAAACAGATCAACATGCAAATCTAGAACTTATTTATGCTTATAGATAATATTAAGAATCATCTCAAACACTTATAACATTAATTTTTTTCTTTTTGTTTAACTATAATTATATTATTATTTAAGTTATAATTACGTTGTCTTAAAAATATTTTGTTAGCAATCTATTAAATTCATTTATATTTCATAATACTAACACTAACCTTAAAACACAAGATATAGTATCATCATTAACATTATTAATTTGACAGGGTTATTTTAATTCAAGTACGATATATTATTCGTATAATTTATTTTAAATAAACAACATCATAATAAAAATTTGAAAATAATAATAATTAAAACTAATAATATAATGGCATAAACATGTTTGTGTACTCATCTCTTGAATCACACAACTTGGTTCATAAAATTTTAAATTAGGACAACCAAATAATATTCAATAATATGAATTGTTCATAATTATCTTTCTCTTAATTAATTTGATGAACTACAATTTTGGTATATTTCTATTTGTTTTTATTCTAAATTAAGTAAGAAGAGTCCAGGGATTTTAAGAAATTTATTATTACGGTTATTGTTAACAAATATAAATATAATTATCATCATCATATTAAATTTTTGAATTAATAAAATAAAAATATATTTAAATTTTAAAGAAATAAAATTTATCTAATATTTTAAATAACATAAATTAAGTGTAATGTAATAAATTATTCACTTAAATTTAATATTTAAAAAAATTAATTAATTAATTATACACCTAAATTTGACATCCATTTAACTCTCAATTTTTAAAATAAGGGAAAATTTTATTTACATATATTAGTGTGAATTACAAAATTTTAATTACATAAATAAAAACGTGTGGAAAACCATTGTGTTTTTCAATGTGTTGAAAAACACACTGTGTTTTTCAACAAGATGAAAAACACAATGGTTTTCCGCATGTTAATTACTAAATATTAATTGCATTAGTCTCGATGGATAATGTGACTTGGTTAGGTCTGGACAACCTATGCAATGGTTGTTAAATAGGTTATAGGTCAAGTCTCGATGACCTATTAGGAAATATTAAATTAAGTCTAGAAAGCCTATAGAATGGTTGTAAAATTAGTTCTAGGTCAAGTTAAGGTTCTTAAGGGGTATTACATTCTGAATCACTACATTTCTCATCACTTTTCTGGTTGTCGATCAATAACTATATTCTAATGTTTGTTTATTCGTATGGCTTGACGAAACACTTAATTTGCAAAACACAAGCTGCAAGCTTTATACCTGATTAACTTCATTGTCATTGTTCATGGCTAACCCAACCCTATTTCCAACTTTCAAATAATTGGCTAATTAAAAAAGGAGGAAACGACTAAACATGGGAAAAAAATTCTTTATCATTTTCTTTGAATTACTAGTAAAAAATAGTATCAAAATGGTTGGTTAGAAAATAAAATATCAGAGATTCTATTGAACATCTTTCACGGAAATTCAAGAGATTGTAAAGTAAATTAAGGGCCAAACATAATTCTTGCTCTGTTTTGCTTTTTCTTTGTGTACACGCATTAATGAAGACATAAAACTGGCCAAAAATTACAAAGATGGAGCCCGCACTTCCATGGAAGCCAATGGGCACCTACATGTTTTATGAGACAATGGGGAGTGAGAAAGAAAGAAAGAATGAATGAATCAGGTATAAAGGAAGAACTTTAGATGTCATTTAAAATGATTGATTGGTTTTGTTCGTTATTCTGTTAGCATAAGATGGGATTTATTATTGTGCCCAAATACTTGGAATGGGGAAAGCTATTGTTTTTTTCACCCCATTATATTCCATTGAACCTCTACATTTTATGGTCATTTTTCATTTGATTCTATTCTAACTATAATTCTTTAATTTTGTTTAAATTTCCATGCATACGAGACATGTAACATTGGAATTTGAAGGATAATCAAAGCAACAAAACTAAATACCTAGGAATTTGTTTAACTTTGGAATTTTTTGAAGGATAATAAGAAGGAATTGGAATTTGTTTAACTTTCAGAGTTGTGGGCATCCACAGGATGGCTTGTATTCTCCAAATTCACCCACTGTTAGCCAAAAGTTCTGTGATGAAGGTAGTTTGTGCTGGTTTAAGGAAAAAAAGGGTCGATGGATAGTTAACTATGTTGGTTTAAGGAAAAATAGGTAGTTTTGGTGGTAAAGGCACTGCTCCCAAGCTCATTTAATTTCCTCACCTCAACCCACGGCTTTGGCGGAAAGGTGAAAATGTAAATCGGATCTGAATCCTCTTGTCATCCATCCCACTAAACAACTTGTCAGTCACCATTGAAATGACTAAAACTGATGTCGCAAAAAAGACACATTATAGTGCATGTTATGTTCCATGGATAAAACTTTTGCGGGCCACATATACATAGGTGCATTCTTTGGGGATGATAGCTCTTGCCCATGGATATTGTAATGGAGCTCCTGGAGTCTTATCATTGATACTGGGTGAGAACTACCCTCCACAGAAATTGCACCTATATATGTGAGGCCCCATAAAATTACCATGCTCCACATTCGATGCGCATGCAAAAGACATAATGTGGCAAGAAAACCTAGTGCTAGAGGGATTCAAATCACGGTGGACCTGCACGCGCATATGGAAGATACATTACATAGATTTTATAGTCATTTGATCAGTTTGCTATTGATTTGTTGAGGTTGAGGCCCAAATTAATTTAAGGAAGCATAAATTGCATGATACATAAGGTTGAAACTAGCCTGGATTCCACTAAAACATTTGTCTTTGTCTTCCTTGGTTTGAGTCATAAAGGTAATCTGCAATAAGATAACAAGTGGAATGTTTTATGAGGAAGGCTTCGACATGTTCACTTCCTCTCAGATTTATAATATTTTTTTCTTTTAATAGATAATCAGTGTGTTTGGATCCTCATAAAACCTCGAAAAAGGCCAGAGAAAGAAACATAAACAAAAATCAAAGGCATAACACAACACACAGTTGATCATGAATCATTCCACATCTCACAGGTAACTCGGCAGTGAAAAGCACAAAACCATCACGGATATGTAATTCGATTATCTTTATTTGTCTTTATTTTTCTTTATATGCAACCACAAAACCATAGTAAAGGCTGATTTTTCTTAATTTTTATCTATTTTCACACTGAATCTGAATATGGGTCTCGAATGATTTTTATTTAAAACCATGTTTATTAATTACTCAATTATTTTTAAAGTGTGGTTACTGTAATTTATCACCAAATATGTCTACAGATTTTAGTATATTTTGGTATACATTCTTGTCTCGTCGAAAAATTGCACTTGTGAAATGTAACAAATATTAAACCTATGAAATGTAAATATTTTACTAAATGTAAAAGGTAACATAAAACATAAAAAAATAAGAGCATTATTAGGAAAAAAAAGTTGGAAGAAAATTGGATAAAACGAGAAGATGAATTACTTACATAAAAAAACACATTAAATCAAATGGATAAAACGAGAAGTCAAATTAATTACATAAAGAAGTTGAATAGGAATACCATTGAATAGAGGTGGAATAATTTGCATATTTTTCTAAGTATCATAGCTTAAATAATCTCTCCATTAGTTTTTATTCTTTGTTTGAATATGGTGAACAATAAAGATGGATTGAAACCACAAGGCACAGTTGGGTTCCGTGAATAGATAATAAGTGGAAAAAAATTGATTCATATGTAGAAGGTGCCCTCCTATAACAATGGAAGAGGGTTGGCAATCATGGACACAAAGTTGGGAATTAACACATTATCAACTTTATAACTTAATATTCATAAGAAATAGATTCATTTGATAGCAAGCCGACCCTAATCAACACTCACAAATGTGGTGGCATGAGGATTTAGATTAAATCATTGTCGAGTACAATTACTACACTTACAACCACAATCCATACATACACCTAGTACTTAAGAAACCATTTCATAGTCAAGCCCTAAATTGTAGTATATAGTCAGGGCCTGCTACATGGTCATAATTTTGTTACATTCCTCCCAACTCTGACAAGCCACCAAATCTCACTTCTGCTTAAAACAACCCCTCTTCATATTCCCATGTTTTCCTTTATCCCTTATCCCTCTCTTTTTCTCTACCCATTAATCACGAATTATCTTGCCCCCACATTAATTAGGATTTTTATAATTAACCGTGTTCAAGACATTATTAATAAAATAATAATTAATTCCATAAGACAAAACATGATGAAAAACACATCGTGGTTTTCATCGTGTTGATAAACACATCGTGTTTCCATCTTGTTGAAAAACACAGTGTGTTTTTCAACATGATCCAAAAACACTTTGTGTTTTTCAACACATCAAAAAACACCAGTTTCTACATTATTTGACTGATGTAATGTATTTTATAGATTTCTAACAACATATTTTTAAGAATACATAATTATAACTTAAGCAATAATACAATTATAGTTAAACAAAATGAACATATTTAATGTTATAAGTGTTTGAGATAAAGAAAAATATTTAATAGTAGTAGTTGTAAGGTTGTCAATGTATCATATAAGTTGAAGAAAAATAAATTCACTATTGTCATACTCTCACTCTCAATTCGGTATATGGGGCAAGTGCCTATTGTAAAGAAAGGAATTATTGTGTCTTTGAAGGGGTTTTCCCCTAAGGAACCCACATCGATACGCCCATAGTTGGGTGGTAGATTGTGTTGCATGCAGAGGTTTTTAAAGCTGCCCACCGAAGAGAAATAATTCATACATCAATTGTCTCGGGTAGTTAATCTGAAATTGTGTTTTCCTTTTCGTATGTTTTTCATATTTGATTATGCATATTATTTTGTCTCATAACATACTGACATTAATTATATGTATCTTTTTGGATGTTTGGTGTTGTATTTAGTTTCTTTTTTGTTCAGTGAATATGAATACCGGGAGCTTCATTCCTCTTGACCTGTTGGTAAAATGAAGATATAGCCTCCACATAAATGAAGAAGATGGGAGTTTGCAAAGAAAGTTTGAAAACTGCCATAGTTCCTTAAAATAGTGCACAATTTATAAATTACATGTATATTTTATAGAGTTTAGTATGCCATTGAATACTAGTTGTTCATAATTTATAGTAAATAGTTTTTATTACGATTCAATTTTTAGCTCCATTTCTAAGTTTCAAATAAAATTGTGAAAATTCTACACATTATAATATCGAGTTTGTATTATCCACAAAATTTGAAATACATTCATTGTAGGAAATTTAATATGCTAGTTATTTTTATTATTTTTAACAATATACACTAATAAAATATAATTAAAATTATAGTTCTAGATAATCTACACTACTACAATTTACTCACGAATGATAAATCCTTAAACAAGGTAATTTGTTTAATCATGAATAATATACATCACCTATGATTTTAACGTTTTGTGTTGATAATCGCATAATAACTCAAATATTATTTATGAATATTTTATGAAACAAAAAATAATAAGAATCATTAATCAAGTCTACATATAAATAATCAATAAATCAAAACTATTTTTGTTGATAGTCCACAATACACTAGTTTTGAAAGCAAAATTGTGAATTATCTACAATAAATTAGTGCCTTCTCTAAAATATTATGTAGATATTTCATAATATAATAAAAGTCAAATTTATGATTTAAAAATATCTATATTCTTAAACTTTAATTATGAAAAATTATGCTTTACTTTCATGTTATTAAAAATAATCTTGTTAAAAATAGAATTACTACTAGCGGGGTTATTTATCTACACTGTTATCCATAAAAAAATACGAGTTTGTTAAAAAGTTGTGATTTACCAAAATAAATAGATAAATTTTATAATATTTACTGCGATTTTTCATAATTTCATAAACATGAAATTAATTTTTTCCATAATTTCATAGGCGATCTGTAAATTGTTGTTTTCCTTGCATTTCAATACCCTCTTGTATACATGTGTTTTTGAATTAGCCAAAAATTCATATGCTTCCAATGATTTAAGATGGTATTCATGTTGATGATGATCAATCACAACTCAAAATCTTGTTTTAGAAAGTATGAAATAATTGTTGTAATTTCACGAACATGGAATGATGCTAAGGTATATTTTATTAATGTGAAATTAATCAACCATTACAATGGAGTATGCAATATTTATACATATTGGATGAAATATACAAACAAATAAATATGTTTCACAGTGCAACAATATGCTCGAATACATAAGCTTTCAAAATATCATACGGAAAGCACAAATGAATAATGATATAATTGTTATAACAACATAACAATTATATCTGTGAATATAATAAGACAAATATGGTTTAATGATGTGCTAGAATTAGCTGGAACTTGACAAGGTCATAACTTGAGCTCCAGGTGTCCGTTTGGGTCCATTTTTTTTTGAAACCACGTGTTTCGATGAGAAAAACGCAATGAAACTCACGCTACTAATTGGGAAAAATTTTCAACACATTTTTGGGCCCTAAATCCGCCATCTTGAGGCGAAAAATAGGATTTAAGTTATAGTTTGGGTTTTTCCTATTTTTGGGCATTAGTTAATTTTAGTCTAATAATTGCATTATGAGTTAGAAAGTTGGAAATTCCTCTAATTTAGGGATGTAGAAGATGCGTGGAAATTTCTGTGCCCATATGAATAAGCATGTGAACTTACTAAGAATAGCAGGTTCTAGTAAACTACTAAAAATAGTAATTTTCGCCACCTAGAGTAGATTTAGTCAGAGTTAGTTAGAGTTTACTTGGAAACTCGAGTTGGGAGTTGTTTTCCTATTTAGGAAACATTGTAATTCATTATTCGATAACAAAGAAGGAGATCTATTTTCTTTGGAGTTCATATTATTTGTAGTAAATCATGTTTGGTTAGAATTTTGCTACATTATTTAATAGAACCATATAACAACAATAATTAAATAATAAAAATTAATTATACAATGCATAATTAATTATCCTAACATTCCCCCCCTTAATTTTGCATTGTCTCAAGGGATGAGGATAGGAACTCTCTGAACAACTCGAACTTGTCATGTGCAAGTGAATTCATGAAGATATCTACTCTTTATTCATATGTTGGACAAAATTGAAGCTGGATGTTGTGCTTCAGCACATGCTCGTGTATGAAATGAACTTGTACCTCAATGTGCTTTGTTCTTTTATGAAACACTTTGGATTTCGAATAAGTTTAAGAACACCTTCATTTTCAACATACATGGTGGTCGGATTGTCATGTGGTATTTCAAGTCCTTCTAGTATGCGGCGTAGCCAAATTACTTCACGTAAAGCTTCTCTGTCGAACGATACTCGGATTACGTGGAAGAGCAAGAAATGAAGTGTTGTTTCTTTCATTCCCATGATATTGGTCAGATCCCATAAAGAATACAAATCCAGTAGTAGATTTTCTATATCGATCAATGTTACTGCATGATCTAAATCCGAATATCCAGTCAAGAAGAAGTTTTCATTCTTCTTGTATTCTAGACCAAGATCCACTGATCCTTTGAGATATCTCAAAATGCACCTTGTTGATTTCAATGAGAAACTTTGGGTTCATGAACCTGGATAGATAGCTCACTGCAAAGTTGATATCTAGTCTAGTGTAGGTTAGGTAAATGAGACTTCCAATCAACTACCAATAGAGAGTGGTATTTACCTCAGGAGATGGATATGAACGAGATAACTACAATCTTTTCTCCATAGGTGTAGCAATTGGTGTGCAATCCATCATCCTAAATTTCTCAAGCGTTGTCTTCCTATATTTCATCTAAGAAACAAAGCTGTGATTCTCTTTTTGTCATACATCAATCTAAGACAATAATGCATTATCCCGAGAGTTGTCATGTCAAACGATTGATTAAGATCTTTCTTTGTTGCATTAATCATCTTCACTGAACGGTGATGGCTAGATCATCGACATAGAAAACAATAATCATAATCTCCCCATTGCTTATTGAGGTAAAGATTGGTATCGTATGGATTTCTAACAAATCCATGTTGTACGAGATGATCTTGTTCAATCTTGATGTACCATGCCGGGGTGCCTGTTTAAGGCCATACAAAGATTTCCTGAGTCTACATACCTTTGCTTCTTTACTAGGTACTACATATCTCTCAAGTTGAGTCATGTAGACTTCTTGTAAATCTCTATTTAGGAAGGCACTTTTTACGTCCATCGGTGGACTTTCCATTAAAATTTGCAGCTAGATCAAATATCATTCGATTGTTTTGATCTTAGATATGGGAGAAAATGTCTCCTCATAGTCTATGCCTTCTTTTTGTGCATACCCCTTTGCTACTAGTTTGGCTTTATACTTGTCCACTATCCCATCTACTTTATACTTTCTTTTAAATATCCATCTGCATCCAATGGGTTTCTTTCTGGTGGAAGATTGACAAGCTACCAAGTGTTATTCTTCATCAATGATTGATATTCAGAATCCATGGCATCTTTTCAAGATTTTGTTGTATGGCTTCCTAGACTGTAGAGGGCTCATGAGATTCAATAACTCTACTCATCAAAGAAAATTTAACTTCTTCTCTTGCTTTATTGCAAGTCTCGTGGTCTAGGGGTGGATGTATCCAATGGAGCATCCATTCTTACATCTCGTAATGTGCTAGTACACCACTTGGGCATACATTGAACTATTCTTGTGGGTTGTGGTTCTATCTGATCAACACCATCATCCCCATCGTCACTTTCATCTTCTGAGGGAACATCAACTTCAATTTTTACAACTGGTGAAAAATCTACATCTGGTGAGTCTGGAGGAGTCTCTGCTTGCTTCTTCTAGAAAAACTTAACATCTCTGCTGGTGTAGAATTTTCTATTCTTAGGATCCATCAATCTGTACCCAAGAGTATCTTCATTGTACCCAATGAAGATGAGTTTCTGTGACTTCATGTCCAATTTCTTTCTATTCTACTTGGGTATGTGCATGCTTGCTTTGCACCTGAATACTCTAAGGTGTGCAATAGATGGTTTTTGTTTTGACCATGCTTTTGTGGTGTTACTCCTTCAAGAGCAATTGTGGGAACTCTATTCAATAAATACACTATTGTATTTATTGCTTCTACCGAATGTCTTTGCAAGTCTAGAGTCATCGATCATGCATCGCACCATTTCCATGATAGTACAATTTCTTCTCTCAACAACACCATTTTGTTGTGGTAAGTGTGGAGGAGGCATTTTTGAAGAATCCTGTGAGTTTGTAGGTAGTCTCTAAACTCATTCTTTGGTGAATTCCCTCCCTCGATTTGAGTAGAGAGTTAAGACCAGTTTCATTCTCAATTGCTACTTTGAACTTCTTGAAAGTTTCAAAAGCTTCACTTTTCTTGCGAAGACAAAAAATCCACATTTTCCTTGAATAGTCGTCAACACATAGCATGAAGTACTAAAATCCAGAATGACTTGGTTGCATCGAACCACAAATATCAGTATGAACTAGATCAAGCTGACCATGAGCTCGATATGTACTCTTCTGGAATGAAGCTCTATGTTGTTTTCTGTTAGACAGTGAGGACACTTGTATGTATCCTTCTGAAGAGATGGTAGCCCATGTACCATATTACACTAGTGAAGTGTCTCGAGATACTTGAAACTTACATGACCAAGTCTCGATGCCCACTATCTTTGAGGTGGAGTTCTTAGCCACAAGTGCTTGATTGTATCTGTGAACAAAATCAAGTTGGAACATGCGTCCCACATTAGAGGCTTTTGCAACTATTTTTGAGCCTTGTGATTTATCTCGAATTAAACATGTTTTCTTGCCGAAATGACTATCAAAGTCAATTTTTAGGTTGTGATCAAGGAGTTGACTAACTGAAAGCAAATTATTTATCAACCCAGGGACATATAAAAGATTTGATAGTGTGTAGCTATATGAACCAAGGGGTAGAGAAATGTTCTCAATCCTCCGAATCAGTATATGAAGAATCGTCTCCTAATGAAACATGATTTTTGATGGTGTGTCACTCATTGAAATAAACCATTCTCTGTGGCTGGTCATGTGTCGAGTGGCCCCTAAATCAACATACTAAACATCACTAGATGACGTGGATGGTTCACTTGATCGAGCAGTGAACAAGAAGTCTTCATCATCGAATTTTCTTCTTTCTCGGCAATATTTCCTTCCGATGGGGTCTTCTTTTCCAGTTCCCCTTTTTGGCCCTTGATTGTAGTTAGAATGTCCCTTGTAATATTGTTGTTGTGGATGTCCGAGAGTTCTTTGGATGAACATTTCTTGTAAGTATTATACCAATGATCTTTTAAGTCATGTCCTCTTTACGGATTGCACATTGTTTCTTCTATTTTTTCCCCGTGATACTTGATTGATTCGATGTTGGGGATTTTGATAAGAATTAGGTTTTCCTTTACCTTTTCCTTTCCATTTTTGATGTGAAGAAAGTGCATTCTCCTCTTCATTATCCTTATTGTGCATGGCTTCCTCTTGTTACTGATAGGTTTACCATCTTGTCAAAACTAACTTTCATATCTGACACATTTAGTGTTGTGACAAAAATGTGGTAAGAAGAGGGGAGTGCTCTCATAACAATGGGAACGAGAGCATCATTTGTGACCATTTCTCCCAGGGCTAGAAGATAAGCCCTCAACTCTGCAACTCTTCTTAAGAAAGCTTCGATTTTATCATTCTGTTTGAACTTTATTGTATGTAACTGACTCTACAAATTCAGGATAACATCCTTGTTTTTAGCTTCATACAATGTGCACAGGTTATCCCACGCTTCTTTGGATTTTTTGACATCTCGAATGTGGGGTTGTACATCGTCGGACACTCCAAACAAGATGATGAGTTTGGCCTTTTGATTTACTTTATCAAATTCCCATTTTGTAATGTTGTATCAGTAGTTGATCTCACCAGAGTACCATTCACATTAGGCTAGATCTCTTCAAAATCAAGTTGTGTCTTGATTTTTGTCTTCCATGCAACATATTTGTTTCCTCTGAGTAGTTGTGAATTTGGAATAAAAATTTGGGGGCATTGGTGCCCATTTTGCAGAAATCACTAATAGGGTTTGGCTCTTATCACTCCAGGTATAAGGTCTCCCAATCTATATACCATCAGTCCAATATACCGAACCTTTCTATATATGCGCCCTTCAATATACCTGGTTTGTACATGGAAGAAGCTCACCCTTTCTATATACCTAGTGGTACGTGAAAGAGGCGTTAACATACATGAAAGAATTTAATATGTGGTACCAAGACAGTACTGAAAGGGGTCTATGCGATTATTGACAACAACTCAAATAAATATCCTCATATGCATGCATAACTTTGCTATATACTTGGATAATTTCTCATTCCGTATTTATGTCGTGCAATCGTTCACAGACGGATGGGATGGCTCATAGTGTGTGCACTGTGACCTTATTACTCCCCGTCGATTTAAAGGGTTGATGCCCAGACGACATTGTTGCAACTATATTAGGTGTTAAGTGCAGTAGTAGTCATGACAACTTTACCCGTAAGCACTTCCTAGAGGCACCGTATATACCGAACGCTGTGAATGTGATCTAGGATCTCGTGAGTGTTTCAGAACCAATTTTTCTACTATTTTGTATTACAATTATGCTAGTCTCTGAGCTAGTTACAAAGTTTGTAGTTGACTATGGCAACCTGTAAATTAGTAAAATATATTGCAGCATGTAATTACATTCAAAAATCTGGAAAAAAATTGAATGGCGGAGTAATTTTATTTTTTTGTAGGCACTTTGGTGGCTGTGGAGCTCAATACGACTTGCTTTGAGTAAAAAACCGTAAAAAACTAAGCTGAAAATGAAGTTTTTAGGTATCCCTCCTTTGGAAAAAATTTCTCAGTATGCAAAAATATGCAAAGTGAGAGAAAAAAAAGTTTTTCCCAAAAATAAGGTTTTTCTCGCTAAATTTAGTTAGTTATAACTAAAATTGAATTTACCACTAATTTTAGTGGTTCCACTAAATTTACCACCAAATTTGTTAGTGGGTGAGGGAGGGGGATTTGATCCCTTGATCTCTCTTAATAGGAAGTGTCTTACAAAAGTTATGCTAGCCACTTGGGCGGCTAAGCTAAACAAGTATGTATAAAGAGCAAACTGTAATTAAACACTTCCAAACTATAAAACCATACCTCTTTAGAAAACCACAGTTTGGGAAAGGTGGTTTTGAGAAAAAATTCAGCAAAGAGAAAAAATGACAGGCATTTTTGGTGAGAATGAAGGTGGTTTTGAGTGTGTATGGTGCCTTAGATCAATTTTCTTCCTTCCTTTGAGCTTGTAATCTCTTCCTTGGTGTATTCAATCCTCCTCAACCTTGATTGCAATGAATAAAGGTGGTTTTGATGAATTTGATGGCATTTTGAGGAATTTGATGATGGTATTGCATGGGATGGGGCTGGGAAGTTGCAGAGGCAACTCTAGCTCTCCTTTTCTTGCACAAGCTTCTCCAATGCTCCTCAAACTCTGCTACAATCCTCTAATATCCTTCAACCTGCTCTGACACCAAATGTAATTTCACAAACAAGGATAGAAGCCTGTATATTTTATTAATGTGAAATTAATCAACCATTACAATGGAGTGCTACAATATTTATACATATTGGACAACAATATACAAACAAATAAATATGTTGCATAGGTGCAACAATATGCCTGAATACATAAGCTTCCAAAATATCATACGGGAAGCACAAATGAATAATGATATAATTGTTATAACAACATAAAAATTATATCCATGAATATAATAAGACAAATATGGTTTAATAAAACCATATAACAACAATAATTAAATAATAACAATTAATTATACAATGCATAATTAATTATCCTAACAATTGTTTCAATAATGATGCCAACTTCATGTAATAATTGTTAGGATGGGAAGGATGTCCAAATGGAAAGGCATGTACGATCTTCCTTTCCAAGATATAATAGAAGAAATGAGTCAATTTTTGAATGAAGACTTGGAATGGACCCCAATCAATGATGAGCATAACACCGACCTTTGTGCATCCATCCCGCTTTCAAGACTAGAGGCATTTGTAAAGGGCGAGGGTTTTGTAGACAGATTCGAGACTACATTCGTACACACACATCCCAAAAATATGATATAGTTAACCCTAAACCACATAAAATGAAGACATATTTGTGGTTTGAACCTTTTCTAACACTTCTTTTTGTACGTGATTTTTGTAAACATTTGGATAGCATTTTGATGTTAATGTTTTTAATTACAGCTACTCATGTTCATATGGTTCGAGGTCAATCGAAATAAGTCGGCAACAAGTGAAAGAGTGAGCATGTATCAAATTAAAAGTGGTTACCAATCTCAATTCAATGTGAAGGTTTTATATGGGATTCCGACAATGACAATAGTAATATACAACAATTTGTTTGATTGCGATGTAAATGGTGAGTGTTGTCATGGCGTAAATGAAACTACCATTAACAACCCTTGTGGTGCTATTGCCCCATACTTGTCAAGAGATTGCAAAAATACATTGAGAGTCTTTTATTGATGGGTGTTTCCATGGACACAGTGTATGAAAAACATATAGAGGATCCATCCTTAGTGGGTACATTGAGAAAAAGGGACCAATTCCTGACAAGAAAGGATGTGATGAATGCATGGAAATGAGTTCACTCAAAAAGGTCTCAAAAGCACATTGATGGTGTCATGAGCATGAACTTATCGCATGTAGAGGAAAGGGAAATTTTTTTATACTATCAACGACCAAATGGGACCACTATTGCATTCATTATGGGGTTGCAAACACCATGGATGTGTGAGAGAATGGTTCAACATTCACACAATTCCATAATCTCCATGGATTCGACATTTTCTATGAACAAATATGGGATAAGTAATTGAAATTAATTTTGAAATGATATGTGATTTATGTATCATTGATAATGCTCCCTTTCTGCTATATTAAACTCCATGCTAACCTTTGATGCAATATTCCTTACAATACCAATTATACACCTTTCTTTTTTTCGAAGACAAGAGGCAGAGGTGCCTGTAGCAAGGGCCATTTCTTCAAGGAATAAGATTAAAGACACTTACAGGTGGTTAGCAGAGTCCAAAAACGAGGAAACTATCTTTGTGTCGAATGATAGATCAATGCATTCATGACGGATGATGTGTCGAATTAAATCCAAGCCATCAAGTGTGTTTTTGTTGTCGTGCACTACTTTTCCTATGGCATGTGTGCATGGCATGGTTGAAAAATGTGCACATGTATTGTTGCAAGGAGCCGAGGTGGAATATTTTAGATAGACTAGGTACCATCATGTATGGTATGGGAATGCATGGAGATCAGACTTTTCAAATGATTCGGGACTTCTTCAACGAATTCAATGACAAAAATTAGTTCTAGAGTACTTCAAGAAGACATGGTGTGAGAGTGAAGAACGTATTAGTGAGTATGAGCCTTCACATATTTCCTTATTAATTTTCATCTGTAATAATTACACATGGTTCATAGTGTTAATGATATATCAATGTATGACTTGATAGCTATGTGGGAAAAAAATTAGGAACTTCACCCACGCAAATCAAGAAAAAACACATCCATCGAGGCCTACCATTGTTTTCTTGAAGACCAAATACTTGTGTGATAGACAAAAATGCACTCCCCGGATGGACCATTTATTCTACACACTTGTGTACAAGTTGGAGCCATTTTATAAACACAAGAGGAAGTTGCAAAAAATCCGTCTTCTTGACCAACTTCAAAAAAGAAAGACAACTATTGATAGTGGTTAAGAGAGAAAAGAGTATTACAAATACAGATTACATCGCACTTCATTCCGATGGCCATGAAATGCGGGTGAGGAGCCAAACAACTAGAAACACATTGTATTTGGTAAGGAAATGTGGTGCCTTAGACGTATACAAATGTGCCTAGGCTACCAAAGGAAATATATGTAAGCATGTGTTGAAGGCATTGGAATTTCGTAAGTGATGTTTTTCGATGTCATATTTTCAAGCACCGAAGTGGCAGGTAATTCAATGTCATCGTATATGCCAAGTAGCCATGTAGATTGTTAACCATAAGTCATAACGAAATAAACTTTGTTCTTTAATTTTTTTCCATTCATGTGTAGGAGCCAATGCTTATGCGAAGACAAGCACAGTAAATGAAGAAACATTCCTGGATGGCCCCACCTCGCCACATCAAGCACCAAAAGTGGCAAGTAATTTAATTTCATCGTATGTGCCAAGTAGCCATGTAGATTTCTAAGCATAAGTCATAACAAAATAAGAATCATTTTGTAATTGTTTTCCATTCACGTGTAGGAGCCAATGCATATGCGGAGACAAGCACAATAAATGAAGACATGTTCTGGATGGCCCCTCCTTACCACATCAATAGTCACTGACACTTGATGGTAAGTTGGTAATGCCTTTGATCAGGAAACTGATGTGAATGATATTTATCAACACGTATATTTATGATTAGGTGAAAATGTTTATTCATGTGTAGGCAACAATGTGTATTCTTAATCAAATGTTACGAATGAGTGTTGTAGCTAAAATATTCCCTATCCACAAAACAATGGTTGACATGCATAGATGGTATGAGGCTGGTTTTCAATTATACAATGAGATTGAAAAACCCACTATATAAATAAATAACTTTCTATAGTGTATTATATGTCACAGGAACTCTCGAAACAATTGCGGTTGATGGTTGATGATAGAAAGAAATTAAAATTTTATGCTACACACATGCAAATAATACTTGATGTCGGTGTTTGATACACAACCGAGTATAGATGAACAGATAAAGGAGCACTTTGAGTGTGTTCAGAGGTTTAGGAGATACATGGAAGCATCAAATGCACTAGATTTTTCTTTCAAAGGAGATGTTGATGCGACAACCACCACCCGCATACGTCCCTGGTTTAGTGCGAGTAAAAAACGTCGCCATAGTGTGACTAAGAGCCCAATCATTGTAGAATATTTAAACAAGTCTGATGAAGAGTACAAATGCTTTGAATTTCCTGACATAAATCATGAAAAGAGGAGAGAAACGCAACAAGGGGAACCTACAGGTAAAACATTGAATTATTGGTGTGAATGTGACTTCGCAAGAAACTTTAATTTTGAGGAAAATACTAACATAATGATCAATTATTTTGCAGGTGGTTCGAATACAAATGAAACATATCCACGTCATCATTGATTTTTCAGCAACTTAGTGTTTGTAAAGTGATTATTGAATGTTATGTGTTGATATGTGCATGCACGAGATATGAATGCAGAGAAATGTATCATACGAAAGAGGAGGTTGAGTGTGGAAAGTAAATGTATGGAATGAAGAGTGGGACTGTTTTAGAATTGTAAACATTTAAAATACATGTCTATGATATTGTATATCTTATTTTCATAAATATATTATTTTTGATGATTATGATAGTATTTAAATTATGTGTTTTTGGTCTTAGCCAATCTAGGACCACTCTTGTAATATGTGGATAGTAGAAAATAATTAAACATGTGCTTTTCAACACTTTGAAAAACACAATGTGGTTTTGAACAGGGTGTAAACCACAATGTTTTTCCACATTTTTTGGAGGGATGCTATCAATATCAAGTAATTAGAATGCAAAGAACTTTTGTCATTTTCACCTTGTTCAAAAGCGCATTATGTTTTGTGGGACGTTAAAAAACACCTGACTGTGTTTTTCAGCACTTTGAAAAATGTAATGCGGTTTTAAACAAGGTGTAAACCATGATGTTTTTCCACAATTTTTGGACAAATGTTACAAATATAAAGTAATTAGCATGTGGATATATTTTTCACCTTGTTGAAAACCACATTGCATTTTTCGGCACGTTGAAAAATACACTGTGTTTTTATGCACTTTCAAAAACGCAAAGTGGTTTCGAACAAGGTAAAAACCATGATGTTTGTCCATGTTTTTGGATGGATTTTATCAATATTAAGTAATTAACCTGGTTTCCCACCTTGTTGAAACACACATTACATCTTTTTTCGGGACGTTGAAAATGCCTATTTTTCAAACACTTTGAAAAACGCTATATACAATTTTCAATAAGGTGCATTTTCAATATCAACCATGATGTTTTTACACCTTATTGTAATGATGTAATCCACATTAATTAATTATCATGTGGAAAAAATTTGTTCTTTTTATCTCGTCAAAAAAACAAAGTGTGATTTTCAGCACGTTGAAAACTCATCAAAAAAACAAAGTATTTTTTAACCACGTTAAAAAACAAGTTTGTTTTTCAACACTTTGAAAAACACAATGCGATTTTCCACAAGGTGCAAACCAAAATGTTTTTCCACCTTATTGTAATGATGTAATCCACATTAAGTAATTATCAAGTGGAAAATTTGTGTTTTTTCATCTCATTAAAAAAAAGTGTTATTTTTAACACATTGAAAACATATTGTGTTTTTCAGCACTTTGGAAAACGTAATACAATTTTGACAAGGTACAAACCACGATGTTTTTCCACTTTTTGGACTGATATTATCAATATTAAGTAATTAGCATGTGGAAAATTTGTGTTCTTTTCATCTCGTTGAAAAAAAAAAGTGTTTTTTTTCAGCGCATTGAAAAACACACTATGTTTTTCAACACTTTGGAAAACATAATGTGGTTTTCGAAAAGGTGCAAACCACGATATTTTTGAACCTTATTGTAATGATGTAATCCACATTAAGTAATTATTACATTATGAAAAATTTGTGTTCTTATCATCTGTCGAAAAAACAAAGTGTGTTTTTCAACACTTTGGAAAACGTAATGCGGTTTTTGACAAGGTGCAGACCACAATGTTTTTCCACCTTATTATAATGATGTAATACAAATTTTACTTATCATGTGGAAAAAAAAATTATCTCGTGAAAAAAAAGTGTGATTTTAAACACGTTAAAAACACATATGTGGATTGAAAATAATTAAACACTTTGAAAAACACAATGCAATTTTCGACAAGGTGTAGACCATGATGTTTTTCCACCTTATTGTAATGATGTAATCCACATTAATTAATTATCATGTGGAATTTTTTGTGTTTAATCTTTCCGAAAAAATAAATTGTGATTTTAAATACGTTGAAAAAAACACTTTTTTTAGCACTTTGAAAAACGCAATGCGTTTTCGACAAGGTGAAAACCATGATGTTTTTCCACCTTATTGTAATGATGTGATCCACATTAAGTAATTATCATGTGGAAAATTTGTGTGCTTTTCATCTCGTCAAAAAAATAAAGTGTGATTTTTCAGCACGTTGAAAAACACATTGTGTTTTTCAGACACTTTAAAAGCAGCTGCAATGCGGTTTTGACAAAAGGAGAAAACCACCATTTTTTCAAACTTTTTGGATGATGTAATCCAAATTAATTAATTATCATGTGGAAAATTTGTGTTCTTTTCATCTCGTCGAAAAACAAAGTTTTATTTTAGGCACATTGAAAACCACACTTTGTGTTTTTTAGCACTTTGAAAAAAGCAATGTGGTTTTGAAAAGGTGAAGGCCACGATTTTTTCCACCTTATTATAATTATGTGATCCACATTAATTAATTATCATTTGAAAAAATTGTATGTTTTTCAACTTGTCGAAAAAATAAACTATGATTTTCAAAACATTGAAAAACACACTATGTTTTTCGACACTTTGAAAAATGCAATGCAGTTTTTGATAAGGTATAGACCATGATGTTTTTCCACCTTATTGTAATGATTAAATTTCAATTAAGTAATTACCATTTGGAAAAAATTTTGCTTTTCATCTCGTCGAAAAAACAAAGTGTGATTTTCAACACGTTGAAAAACACACTGTGTTTTTCAACACTTTGAAAAATACAATGCGGTTTTCGAAAAGGTGTAGACCACGATGTTTTTCCACCTTATTGTAATGATGTAATCCACATTAATTAATTATCATGTGGAAAATTTGTGTGCTTTTCATCTCGTCAAAAAAATAAAGTGTGATTTTCAACACTTTGGAAAACGTAATGTGGTTTTCGACTTTGGAAAAGGTGCGGACCACGATATTTTTCCATCTCATTTTTATGATGTAATCCACATTAATTAGTAATCATGTGAAAATTTGTGTGCTTTTCATCTTGTTGAAAAAATAAAGTGTGATTTTCAGACGTTGAAAAACACACTATGTTTTTCAAGCACTTTGAAAAACGCAATGTGGTTTTCAACAAGGTGCAAACCACGATGTTTTTCCACCTTATTATAATGATGTAATATAAATTAAGTAATTATCATGTGGAAAATTTGTGTGATTTTCATCTCATCAAAAAAACAAAGTGTGATTTTCAACACATTGTAAAACACACTGTGTTTTTCAACACTTTGAACAACGCAATGCAATTTTCGACAAGGTGCAGACCAAAATGTTTTTCCACCTTATTGTAATGATGTAATTAATATTAAGTAATTATCATGTGGAAAATTTGTGTGCTTTTCATCTCGTGGAAAAAACAAAGTGTGTTTTTTAGCCATGTTGAAAGACACACTATGTTTTTTAGCACTTTGAAAAATGAAATGTGTTTTTCCACAAGGTGCAAACCATGATATTTTACACCTTTTTGTAATTATATAATCCAAATTAAGTAATTATCATGTGGAAATTTTGTGTTCTTTTGATCTTGTTGGAAAAAAAAAAGTGTTTTTCAGCACGTTGAAAAACACACTGTGTTTTTCAACACTTTGAAAAACGCAATGTAATTTTCTTCAAAGTGAAAACCATGACATATTTACACCTTATTGTAATGATGTAATCCATATTAATTAATTATCATGTGCCAAAAAAAAAAAAATTCATCTCGTCGAAAAAACAAAGTGTGATTTTCAACACTTTGAAAAATAGAGTGTGTTTTTCAGCAATTTGGAGAACACAATGCAGTTTTTGACAAGGTGTTAACCACGATGTTTTTCCACTTTTTTGGACTGATTTTATCAATATTAAGTAATTAGCATGTGTTAAACATTTGTGCTTTTTGTCTTGTTGAAACACACAGTGTGATTTTCAAAGACGTTGAAAAAAAAGCGAATTTTTACCACTTTTGAAAATGCAATCTCATTTTCCATAAGGTGCAAACCATGATGATTTTCCACATTTTTGGATTGATGTTATCAATTATCATGTGGAGAAATCAAAGTGCAGAAAAATCAAAGTGTGATTTTTCATCACGTTGAAAAACACACCATTTTTTTAGCACTTTAAAAAACACAATGCGGTTTTTGACAAGGTGCAATCCACGTTGTTTTTCCACCTTTTTGTAATGATGTAATACATATTAAGTAATTTGTTAGGAATATTTTAATATTGTGAAAATTATTATTATTGTGCAAATAATGAGTTGGTGACAACTCGTAGAGATCTCTTAGAGAGATTCTAGGTTTGTTGAGTGAGAATAGGTATTGGGAGAGATTTGTGGGATGCTGAGTGATTAGTGGGATGAGTGTTGACTCCTAGAATCGAGGAGATCAAACTCTATATATGTAACCTCTACCTGTGAATAAGATATCCTAGAAGTTTTCAATATCAAAACTCCATTATTCTATTTCCGGTGTATTTTTCTTATTAAATCTGGTTCAAGCTCTATATTTGGTATCAGAGCAGCGATGTTCCTCAGCATAATGGTTGATTAATGGTTTACGTCTTGGATCAACACGGTTCTGGTGAGACGGCATGGATGCATATTTTTGTCAAGAGATGAATTTATGAGGTTGTTGAAATTGATGGGTTCTATGTGTTAACCTGGCGAGCTCTTCCAACATTAGGGATCTGCGACCCTGCCCAGTTCGTATTCTGCATGCTCTTCTAGATTGGTCTTATTGTGTTGATTGGCAAAGGCACCGCAAGCTGTGACTCAATTCTTACCATTTCTAATTGCATTCCCGTCTTGCTGCAGATCTGTGCTTCAAAGGTTTAGAATCATATGGCATCTGGATTCACCCTCTCTCAGATCATGAGGAAGATACAATATTGAAGTGTCTACGTCATAAATCCGATTGGAGTGTATATCTATCTTGCACAGTATATTATACGTTTGCCACATTTTTTTCTGGTCTAGGCGATATAGATCATGGCTTCACGGCTCTGAAGTTTCAGTTCATATTGTTACATGTGTATCGATTGATGTTTGCCACATCTCAGCCTTCACCAAACGTCTCCACATTGAGCCAAGATCTACCTGTGGCTACACTGTCTTTACCGATCCACAAGCAAATTACATCATGTAGATACCTGCACATCCATGTCAAAGGAAAAATCCGTCAGAGATATCTCCTTCCAGCGAGCTGACAGCAAGCATCTTACGATCTGCGAGCTATCCTCCTCGACCCACTAGCATTGTGCCACGTCAGGTTCATAAAAGAATGTGTTTTTACTATCTCCTTGTCAAATAGATCTCATGCCATGTAGATTTATGACCTTCTCATACATTCAATGTCCATCTGCATTTCACGACCACTTCACCTTGAAGTATTAATAACTGTTAAAACCCAGTCGACTTGCCTTTCTCATGCTTAGTACAGTTTGCATAAGTCCACCCACCTCGTAATCTTTCTTATCAAGTCCAGTCAGGTATTTAAGTTTTTTAATTTTTCATGGTTAGTTGATAATGATCTATTTCATTTCATAAGGTAATTAGTATTGTTTTATTCATTGTCAATGAGTCACAAATTAAATTCTTCAAAGTGTCTTGTTTTAATATTGGTATTGTAAGTTTGTGGTGGTCCGTAGTTATAAATAGTCTTTCTTTTTCGTGAGAGTCTAAAATAAAGTGATAAGTCTAATGTCATTACCTTTGTCTATTTGGTATTTAAAAAAAAAAAAAAAAGTAATTTTCGAGTTATTATTTTATTTTCGTTCCCCATTTGTCTCGTTTAAGTCTTTATAAGGTCGATGCGAGTTTTAACTTATTTAGTCGATATACAATAGGTTTGATATTTTTGAAGTCTTGAGTTATTTTTAGTGTCTTTGAGAGTCATTAAAAATGTCAAAATAGGTGATTTTAGGGTATCTGTTTGTTGTCATTCTATTGTCATCAAAATTGAGTCGAAAAGTTGTTAAAAAAAA
The DNA here is from genome assembly GCA_018340775.1 of Taxus wallichiana var. yunnanensis. Lineage (NCBI taxonomy): Eukaryota > Viridiplantae > Streptophyta > Pinopsida > Cupressales > Taxaceae > Taxus > Taxus wallichiana. Next base: position 1,016,144,079 of record CM031242.1, read on the forward strand.
AAAAAAAAAAAAGAGGACAAATGAGTGCATTTTCGGTGTAATCCGACACTCTATTTTTAAGGAAAAATGCAAATGAAAACTGTTCTTGGCTTCGGGGGCTCTGCCCCTCGACCCGCCCTGTATCGCGACAGGGAACGCGTATCGTCCTCGACTATAATTTCTGCTGAGTTAGCAGGGACATTCAGATGGAGGCTGGAGGCAACGGAGGCAGGAGGGCACATAGCGACCTCTCGTCAGGCACCATCAACGAGGCCGCGGTATTGATTTGGTGGCCAAGTATTTCAGTTGTGTGTTTGATTCCATTATTGTGTGTTTTATAATAAGAACAGATGTCACATTCCTGTTCAGAATTGTATTTCCTTTTATAACCTCCTGATGTAAATATGTTATAGTAGAAAGAAGAAAACACAAGTACAAAGTCGGCATTATGATACTTGAAGAGGATGAATAGAGGTTCATGAGCAGGGGCTCGTACCTAGAACAGAGGCCCGTTATTGTCGAACAGGGGTTCGTATTGATGAACAGAGGTTCATGAACATGGGTTTTACCTTGGGTGAGGTCCATATGTTTACCAAGATCATGAGCAAACAGGTGTGCAAGTGCAGAGAAAGTGTAACTATTCTTTTCTACATTGTTCACATTAGGGGAGTGTATGTGTGGAAATAATAATGTTAACAATAGGGGAGTGAATGTTAGGAATATTTTAATATTGTGAACATTATTATTATTGTGCAAATAATGAGTTGGTGACAACTCGTAGAGATCTCTTAGAGAGATTCTAGGTTTGTTGAGTGAGAATAGGTATTGGGAGAGATTTGTGGGATGCTGAGTGATTAGTGGGATGAGTGTTGACTCCTAGAATCAAGGAGATCAAACTCTATATATGTAACCTCTACCTGTGAATAATATATCCCGGAAGTTTTCAATATCAAAACTCCATTATTCTATTTCCGGTGTATTTTTCTTATTAAATCTGGTTCAAGCTCTATATAATTATCATGTGGAGAAGCATTGTGTTCTTCAAAGTGTGGAAAAAAAAAGTGTGATTTTTAGCACATTGAAAAACACACCATGTTTTTCAGCACTTTGAAAAATGCAATGTGGTTTTCAACAAGGTGCAAACCACGATGTTTTTCCACCTTTTTGTAATGATGTAATCCATATTAAGTAATTATCATGTGGAGATGCATTGCGTTCTTCAAAGTGTGGAAAAAACTAAAATATACTATGCATACCAACTCCAACGTTTTAATATAATTTGTAGAATAATAACATACTAACGTTTGTTCAAGTATTTTGCGGGTGTTATGATTTTCTAAACAAAAGGTAAATATATTTTTAACAAATACTATACTATACCTAGAATGATTAGTAGTATTATTTACTCATATAAAAACTTAAATATCTGCGCATACCAACTCCAAGGTTTTAATATAATTTTTTGAATTATAACATACAAAAGGTAAATATATATTTTTATAATACTCACAATATACACAAAATTAGTTTGACCTATTCAACAAGCAAGAAATATATATATATATATATATATATATATATATATATATATATATATATATATATATATATATATATATATAAGTTTAATATATGTTTATAAAGCATATTTTGTTTTCAAAGGATGCATGAATAGTGACATTTCATTACAAAGTTCCATATTCATTTATCGGATGTGCCTTTTGGGGAGTGGCAGTACAATGTCAACACTTGACACCTTGGCCTCCATATACAACTTCTTCCATTTGGCCTTGTGAGATTTTTGGATTTGAAGAATAGATTTAAAGCTTCTACTGATTTTTGACACTTTTTTTTATTCACGCATAGTCTCCCAATTCTTAATCTCCAGTTCAACGCTTCAACATCAATCTCAACTTGATCTTCCTTCAGAAATATTTGATACTCGGTCTAGTAATTTCTCATTTTTTTCAACAAATATAAATTTTCCAATATAAGTCTTTCACACTCACTGTATAAAACTCTACCTTCTTCATTAAAAGTTGCATTTCTAATTCCATATGCAATGGTGGGGAAGTATCATCTTCTTTTCCAACACCCTAATCTTCATGTGTAGGCCTCTTTGGAAACTTTCTAAACACATAAGTGGCACTATCAAATGATTCATAGTCTTTCGTTTCCTCCACATGTTTAGCCTTATGCTTTCCATCCTTCTTTTCTCTAGCCATCTAATTACACCTACATTTAAACAAATGATTTATATATGTTAGCATCCAAACATAATTACAAAGAAAATAATTCACTTAACGTATACTCAACAAAATATTTTCATAGATGAAATATATATGAAAGTTTAGCAAGCACGTAAAACCCACGTAGGCATACATGGAATAAGAATGCAACTATTAAACCATAAACCATAATCCATAATCCATAGTCACATAACATCTCATTTTTAATACATTAACCACATACATAGTGATAACATCATCATATATACGACTCTAGCAATCAGGGTGCTATTAATAAGCATTGGAATACAATAAATGGAATGTCTCATAATAAGAATAAAAACCATCTAATGCACTATAAACAGAGTGTAAATGGATAACTCTATAAAACCCATAAACCAAAAACCATAAACATTATTCCATAATTGCTAATCTGTAACCACAAATCATTTCATTGATCAATATAAACCACAAACCATATTCAATATATAATGAATGCAATACTAAATCATAAACGTCAAACACGAGTACATAAACACATTAAAGTAACAACATCATCATATATACATCTATAGTAATCACAACCCTCATAAGCATTGTTATCAAATAAATGGTATGCAATAAACATTGTCATCTCCTCTCGCCTATTGGCAACAACATAATTAATTGAACCATTAAAACTAACACACTTCTTCTCGTCTCTATGAGCGAAAGGAGGTATGATCCCAAGGACGGGGAGCCATAGATGTCTACATATGATTACAAAGTGCACCCTCTCGACTATATAGCATGTACTATATCATCCGAAATCCAACCATTTAGTATATTCGTCAACATAGGTGAATCATTCGATCAAAGACATAATTAAACTAAATCATCATTTACAGTACTTGCCTCTGGTAGAGGAGTGTCTAGTCTTATATCTCTAACATCCCATATTCCAAACCCTTTGACATACTCTGCCAAAGTTCCTGCAAATGTCGAAGGGTAGGGAAATGGTGCAGTGGGAACAATGGTCTCAGAAATGATGACCTTGATAGTAAATAGGGGGAGTCTCATGCCATGACACACCACATGTAGTCTACTATCACAAACAACCCCTCTCACAATGAATATATTATTTTACATTAATTTCACTTCGACCCCGTCAGGAAAAACCTGGAATAACAACAATCTCAATTGCATTAATAATTTTATCTTAAGTTTACCAAAAATGATTACGAAAAAGTGAATGAAAACATTTAATAACTTATCAGTCCAGCTCCCCCTCTCTTCCCTTGTCATCACCAAAGCATTCGTACCCTTCTCCTCATGCCTCCCATCGTCACCTTCTCTCTCCTTGACTTGCAAGGAAGTTGCATCTCCGCCGATATTCATCTCGGCCTCTCGAACCTATCGTAAAGCAATCTCACCAATAAGATTGAGACCAGAGGATGAATGTGAAGGGAATGTCTCATCAAAAATGTCCACCTATAACAATCTAGTCATTAGGATAGTTAAAATATCAACAACATAGGAAACATACAATTTTCACATGAGTGTTAAGTGTTTGTTACCTTTATCTATTTCGTACTACTAAGCGAGTCTCTCTGTCGGCGTAGGAGATGACTCAAGGAATGTCATAATCCTATGCACACCATCAAAAGGAGTTAGTATACACACAAATAAACAAAAACTATATTCCATATGGTAATGAAAGTCCAATAATTACTTACGAGATCCTTCGCAGTGGAATCAACATTCCCGCTAGCTTCTCCACCCTCTTCTCTATCTTCTTGTTCATGAGATAATATTAAGTTTTTGATTTCCAACGAAACATAATACATAATATATTATACTTATCATAAATTTACCTCTGTTCCAAAGTATTTGAGTTGTTCTTTCTTTACCTCACTCTCAACCATCTCTTCATTCTCGCATGTTGTATATCCTCGAATTATAGGTGCGCATTTCAGTATCCACCTCCCTCTTTCCTCCTCGCATCAACTCCTCGAATTGAGTTTTGCATTATTTTTTACAAACTCGATTGATAACCCTCTTGCACTGTAGGTTGTATCACTGCCTCAAAACATAGTCTACATCCCCCTCTCTCTTTTATACATATGCCATGCTCCTAACATAAGATATAAGTGCATGTTTTCCCATATGCTTACGACCACTCTTACGTGGTTGCACGAAGGGAAGATTGTGTGTACCCTGGCGATGTTGATTAAGTCTATGCAGCGCCCAAAACATAAGGTACCCACTAATAGTACATGATCCATGCTGACATAAATAATGAATACGACCATTCACCTATCCATTTTTGTAGTCTATGGGTGGCTGATTGAAAGACAATGTTAGAAAAATTGATAATTTTCTACGATATTGAATAGCAATAATCAACAAGAAAAAAATTAAGTTTTAAATTTATTCACCTCCATTGTAGGCTCTGGGATATCTGAGACAATAGGCTCAGAAGGACAATCTGACATAGCGTCGTGAGGACAATCACCTCCTGGAGGAGCAAATATGGTTGATGTAGATGCATACAGGAAGGCGCAGAGGGCCGACGGCCCTGCCGCCATCCTCGCCATCGGCACCGCCACTCCCCCAACGCTATCGAACAGAGCTCGTACCCTGATTATTATTTCAGAATCACCAACAGCGAACACAAGGCGGAGCTCAAGGAAAAATTCAAGCGCATGTGTAAGTCGGAAAACCTCTTTATTCTACTGTAATAATTCTTTGACTGCATATGTATGTATGTGTGTTTTAATGGCGGTTAGTTAATATATATATGTTGCAGGCGAGAAGTCGACGATAAGGAAGAGGTACATGTATTTGACGGAGGAGATATTGAAGGAGAATCCGAACGTGTGCGCATACTCAGCCCCTTCCTTAGACGCTCGGCAGGACATGGTGGTGGTGGAAGTGCCGAAGCTGGGGAGGAAGCGGCTTCAAAGGCAATAAAAGAATGGGGTCAGCCCAAGTCGCAGATCACACACCTCCTCTTCTGCACCACCAGCGGCATCGATATGCCCGGTGCAGACTACCAATTCACTAAATTACTGGGACTCCACCCTTCCGTGAAGAGAGTGATGATGTATCAACAGGGCTGTTTCACCGGCGGCACCGTTCTCCGCGTCGCCAAAGACCTCGCCGAGAACAACCGCGGAGCCAGAGTTCTGGCCGTCTACAGCGAGATCACTGCCGTCACTTTCCGCGGCCCCTCCAACACTCACATTGACAGTCTGGTCGGGCAGGCTGTATTCGGTGACGGTGCCGCGGCCGTCATCGTTGGAGAAGATCCCATTCCTGAGGTGGAGAAGCCCTCTTTCCAACTCCTTTTTACTGCTCAGACAATTCTTCCCAACAGCGAGGGCGCCATCGACGGACACCTCAGAGAGGTGGGTCTCACCTTCCATCTTCTGAAAGACGTGCCCAGGTTGATCTCAAAGATCATCGAAAAGGCGCTTGTGGAAGCCTTCCAGCAGTTCAACATCTCCGACTGGAACGAGCTCTTCTGGATCGCCCACCCGGGAGGCCCTCTAATTCTGGACCAGGTGGAATCGAAACTCCAACTGGATCCGAAGAAGCTGAGGGCCACCAGACACATTCTGAGCGAGTACGGAAACATGTCGAGCGCCTGTGTGCTCTTCATTTTGGACGAAATGAGGAAGTCTTCCGCGGAAAAGGGATATGCGAGCACGGGAGAAGGACTGGACATGGGCGTTCTCTTCGGATTTGGTCCGGGGCTCACAGTGGAGACCGTCGTCCTGAAGAGCGTTCCGCTGCAATAATCTCATTAATAAATAGCCACACTCTAAATAATGGTTTATATTTGTGTGGCATAATCATGTCACCGTTCAGACATAGTCATTCTATACAACGCAATAATGGATGATGCTTGATTCAAGATAAATAATTATGTTGATAGCTATTTTAAATACTAGAAAGGGATGTATGTAGCATTTTGTGTCGGTAGTGACGGTACCTACATAACCATTGGTTTGTAAACCATAAAAAGAATATCATTGAAAATAATATTATTTATTAAGGAAAATTTGTATTTAATTAAGGATGGTATATATTTAGTTTGTAGTTAAACCAGAGGCGTTCCCTGTTGGAATGGCCTTGGCTGATTCTAACTCCTGTCAGAACATGGCTCACAAAGATTGCAGTTTAATGTGTTGCATTGAAATCTGGCGGTGACCATCAAACTTGTCATTTCGCGTTCATAATAATACATGCACTTTATTTGAGATACAGAGGCATTAACTACGTTGACCCATGTTAACGTGTAATTCAATGATGATTAGATAATTTGCAGCAGTAAGAATGTTTCTGGGAATTGTGTTGAACAAAGCTCTCATTATAGTCGTCCTACGATGACCAGAAAATCAAAGATGATCAGATGTGTAATACGACCTGTTACACCATTCACCATTGACACAAGGACTGAGCTTAAATAATTATTAATAACCCATCGAGACATATGTCTATGAAAGTGACGTGGCCAATGATCTCATTCTAGAAGGCGCTTCTATGTAGAAGAACTCCATCAGCCCTGCCATTGCAAATATATTTGATATTCCGAAAACAAATTATTGCAGACCAACCCATAAGCACGTTATTGGCATTGGTTTTGAAGAATTTACTAGGCCCTCTTCTTTTGCAACATATTTTCTATTAATTTCAACCAGTGCGGCCACCTCCATTGACAATACGTACAATAAAAGCCCCACACCGAATCTCTGCAAGTGACTAATGCCTATTTCTCTGTCGGTTAGCCAGCAAGTGAATGGGACGAAGAACATATCATAGAGGGGAATAAGAATCATCATGCTCATCACTAGAATTGAGCGCAAAGAGGATGCATGGACTAGAAAACCTTTAATTTTTATGTCCATGGTTGTACCGTGTCTTATCGAAAAGGTCTGCATCCGGGAAATGCGGAAGTTCATCATAATTGTGCTAGCAAAAATAGGCAACACTCTCATAATTCGTCGGTAAGCGTTCTCCTTTGAAGATGTTCCTGCTGGAAAGTGTCAAATTCGACGGATCCAATGTTTACAAGTTACCAGATTTTAGATATTTGTTGTTTGTCAGATTTTGGATATTTATAGTTGCAATAGTATTCACAATTAATATATTTGGTGAAATAGTGTGAGTTGTCTTGCATATTTATTTGCTAAAGCAATGTTTTTTGCTAAGCGGTGTTTGGAATTTATTTGGTGAAACAACATAAATGCAGAAGTAGATATCAAATAGATTGTCACACTCAATTCCCTACATAATAAATTTACAATCTAACTTCACCGGCGTTGATTGCAACTCATGTGCAATTGCTAGTTATTTTCACTTCTTCCACCTACGTGACATAGCACAGAATCACCAAGGGATTTCCTATCATGTTGCACTGCCATTTTGGGATCCTTTGCACCGTCGATTTGCGGACTTACAAGTCGTTTGCACCGTTGGATTTGTGACTACGTACGGTAGTGTTCGAATTTGAGCTCAAAGAAGAAATTGACACCCAAGATTTCAACTGAGAGAAGCCCCAAAATCGAATGTAATAATTAATCAAAATGAGAAGCTACTTGTGAGCATTGGATTTTCATAACAGAACAATGATCATGGCTTATAATTACCATTTAGGTCAAGGTTAGCATCGACAACAACCCACAAATAAATGGTCTCTTCTAAACAATGGGGCAGAAAATCACTTTACCTTTTGCTATGCGCAGTAACCACTCCTATGAAAATGAAGGCCTTCTTCTCAACACTATTTATTTACCTAATCAAGCAATTATAGTTTGTGGAAGCTTATGTATGTATTAATTTCAAGTTCTCATTTTAGTAAGTGTATGTGGATTTGCAAGATTACTGTCATGCAGAATTGCGCCTTCACAGTGTAAATTATACTACCCCAAACAATGGGGAACTTGATCCATGCATTTGCCTTTATATTATCTGTTATTTGCAGGTACCAAGTTTAGTCAATAATTTACATTTAACATAATTGTGTGTTCTTCATATATATACATGTCGTGACCTGAATTCAGGCTGGAGAAAGTAGATATAAGAAGGATAAAGTAGATATAAGAAGCTTAGCCAGCCAGTGCAAAATTTATGGGTACCCTCATTTTTTTCGAAGGAGCAATGATAGTCACTCTATACAAGGGTATGGTCATAAGATTCTCTTTGTATCTAAACCATGGCTTAGAAGAAATTTACTATATTGCAGTGAAAACATCATCAGTAAGAGGTTGGATCATAGGATCTATTATTCTTGTAGGGGCTTCAATATCTTGGTCAACTTGGAACATAATGTAAGTAATCAATTTGAATTTGAGCTATGTATGAATCTTTTTTCTTCAACATTTTTTATAATAATAGATTTATAAGAAAAATGGTGTATGCAGTGGAAACTTTCTTTGAGATATCCAACTAAACTATCATTATTTCTTTCATGACCACACTAGTAACTATGCAATTAGCCATTCTCACATCTATTATTGAGCACCATTTAGCTATTTGGAGTTTCAAATGGGACATTGGTGTCATAAGCATTTCATATTCAGTAAGAATTAGTATTACTAACTTTATCCTCATGTTTGTAGCTACAAACTAGAAACAAGAATACCTTCACAATCAATATAATAATCCTTTTCTTGTAGGTAATTATTGGTACATGGGTTACTTATACCTTGCAAACTTGGTGCAACGACAAGAAAGGACATTTATTTGTGGCAATGTTTAAGCCCATTGGGATAGTGATTGCAGTTATGGCACCATAAATGTTTCTTGGTGACAAACTTCACATTGGAAGGTCTAACTTCTAGCATTCTTCAGATTCCTCTAATCTTTACATTTTGACAAGAAAATAGAGAGAGAGAGAGAGTACAAGTATAAGGAAATATGTTGGGGAAATTCCTATCTTGAGCTTAATTTGATAGTTTCTATTTCTTTGTTGCATTTGCAGTGTGGTGGGAACATTTTTCATTGTGTTAGGTTTTTATGTTATGATTTGGGCCAAATCAAAGGATAATGATAATATTGATAACCTGATAAGTATAGACCCTTTTATGTGTCATTCTAATTCAATCAACAGTGATCCATATAAAACTAGACAAATATTGTTGAGACATAGAGGCCCATAATTCATGAAGACAAATTGAGAAACATATACTTTGACATATTATAGACATCAGAGGATCGGCTTAGTTGGTCATTGACGTATGTACAAAAGTGTAAATGTTGGATAAAATCTTCCTTTCACTCATATGTCCATCCACTAGAGGGGACCGATGTTCACTGGTTTTCCCTGTATCACATGCTTTTATACAATTACTCGACCTCAATAGAATCCTCGACCAATATCCATGCATTCAATACATTCTAATTATTGGGATTTTTTTGGCTTATTGATAAATTATGATTTTCAAACTAATCAAATGAATTATAATCTTCAAAATAATCGTCAAATTATATTCTTTGATTTGAAATGCTCCCTTTTCATAACCAGAGGGTTCTGGATTAGTTGGTCATTGATGTACATACAAAAGTGTAAATGTTGGATAAAATATTCCTTTCACTCATATGTCCATCCATTGGAGGGGACCAATGTTCACTTGGTTTTCCTTGCATCACATGCTTTTATACAATTACTCAACCTCAATACAATCCTCGACCAATATCCATGCATTCAATACATTCCAATTATTGAGATTTGTTGGCTTATCGATAGATTATAATCTTCAAACTAATCAAATGAATTATAATCTTCAAAACAATCAACCAAATTATATTCTTTGATTTGAAACGCTCCCTTTTCATAACCAAATTAAACATCATTCAGTTGACAACCTTGAAGTGTAAAATAATAAATTCAAAAAAATACAAAGTATGTTCGGTAGATAATTTTCTCTTCTTGTCCATCTTTTGGGTGTGCTCAATTTTTATGAGTGTTCTTGCATTGCCTTCCTCTTTGTAATTGCTCCAACTTAAAATTTAAAAGGGTCCCTAAAAAGTTCTATGGGAAGCTATATTTACAAACAATTGTTTTCTTCAAGAGTAATTTTACACCACTCCTTACATTATGATATATCTCGTGAAACAGTTCCCTCAACATCTTACATAACATGAATTTTCTCCTTTTTGAACTATAGTCATTATTGTCACGTCACTATTCAAGGGTACACTTTCCCATTTATCCACAAAGCCACTTTCCTCTTCCTTGGTCTTCTCCTGAACCCTTCATCTTCGTCTCTCTTCCTCTCCTATTGTTTCTCTCCCTCTAATTTCACTTCCTCAATAAATCCCCTTTGGTGTTTCCATTGTACATTTCACATACGATTTCTAGTCATATTACACTTATAAAAATCTAGTTTTCTCTCCTCTTTTAAATAGATGTGCCCATCCACATGTTTCTTCTTTCTCATTTGGAGCCATTAGAAGGATTGGTTAACAAATTAATAAATTAAAATTAAAATTCATTTAGTAAATATAAACAAAAATATGATCCATTTACACACAAAGTAATTATGGATTAGTCCACATTGAGCATATTCTTATTGCAAGATAATTGTATTATATTATTTCAAGTTCCATAGAATTTTCATTATTCTTATATACACGAGGTGTCATTTTTCAAGGTCTATTATCCACCCAAACCCTAATGCAATCACATATTATTTCTCTTAGAAATATAAGAGGTTGAACTATTGTACGTACAAAGGAGAAACAATTTAAAATTGAGGGCATGGAAGTGAAGGTAAGAAAAAGATGAGTTGACTTAGAAAGATAGATTTTAATCCTACAAATCTTTCTAATGATCAAAAAAATCTCTCTCAATATGTCCAAATTAGTAATAATCATCATAACTTTATTTACATGTTTCTAGGTTTGGATTTAAATCAAAAGTCTTCTAGAATGTCTACAAAACTATATAGGTTAACTTTATCCTTTTGTATTTAATGTATTATTGTTCCATTTATTAATTAGTAAAGTGTGGAAGGTGGTTTTACATTCACAAATGTATTATTATAACCATACCCAAGTGTATTTAGTATTACAATAGATATAAGTTATGAATAGATATAAATCAAAATATTAAACATATAATTACATAAATACCACACAACATTAAACATACAAAATTGACATGTGTGTGTTTATGCATGCGTGCATACAAGCATGCGTGCTTGTGTGTGCACGTGCGTGCGTGCGTGCGTGTGTGTGTGTGTGTGTGTGTGTGTGTGTGTGTGTGTGTGTGTGTGTGTGTGTGAGAGAGAGAGAGAGAGAGAAGAGAGATAAAAGGATAGATAATTAGGGTTTTATAGAATAATGCTTGGTTTTATAATTTTATAATATAAATATCATTGATATGTGAAAACAGATAGATGTAGAAAAACAAATAACTCAATCATGAGGAGACTAGACCTAGATTGATAATTAGAATCATGATGGTCACAAAACTATTTAACAAGAATTGTGACTACTCCAAAAAAAATTGCGATGAGATAAGAATATATATTGGTGAATGAAATCACCTACTCTTAGGCATTGAAAATCTTGCTCATAAATATGCTTTCTAAGGATTTATTTTAATTCACTGGGAATATGCATGTAGTTTCCACAACTTTTTCTCTCTCTTCCTATGGTCTGTTGGCTCATCTGATCAGTTTAATATTACATATGAGACATATGATACTTGATTATGTTAGATTTTGATTAATTATTGCTACAATTATCATCATATGGTATATGACATTCTTATTTTGACAGGGCACTATTGAGACACTATTTGATACTCATGATTTTGGACATTTCATGTTTATTTAGAGATGGTCGTATTATAATGTTGTGATTAGATGGATTATGTTTCTATATGGAGTTTATTGATGATATTGGTCATGATTTAGACATTGTTGATATTGGATCATGTTTGTATACATACTTGATATATAGATGTGGTGTAATCTTATTCAGTTGATATAGTATAGTTGATTTTCATAATGATTTATATTGATATTTTATCATGTCGAGCAGATTTGAGGTTTGCCTTGAGTGTGCAGGATTGTAGGTTACACCACTTGGTGAGCATGGGACTCAGTGGTAGCACTACCAAAGATGCCTAAGTCATCTTGCTGAGCCCTTTTTCTCACCTTGTTGTATTTTGGTCATTATTTGTATTTGGAGGATTTTGGTTGATCATTGTATTTAATTTGTATTAATTCATTTTATTACCCTCTTACCCTTGAGCACCATGGTAAAATTAATTTTACTTTATTGCTCACTTAATTGGGATTGATTTGTTCTAATGTGGTCATTTGTGATAATTTGATTAGTGGGGTGTTTTATTGGTCTTAAATATATTTTGGGATGTCATGAGATTTAGTAATTATTTTTGTGGGGACCATTTCTCACTTTTTTATCCCACTCAACTCTCAAATCTCGAATTTGATTAAAAAGGAATTTTGAAGGCATATATGGAAAGTGAGGCAGTTACCTTACTTTAAAAATGGCCCTTGGGACCTAACCTATGGTTGGGGAAGCTTTTGTGAACCCAAAAATACTTTTTTCTACTCTACTCTCTCACAAGAAACCATCAAATCCTTCTCCTCTTGTCTTACATAGGTGACCTTGGGATTGTGTTGTGGGCTTTAGGGGCTAGTTTAAATTTTTGTCCCCTTGCATTTATTATTTGGAGGGAACTTTGAAAATGACATGGGTGACTTGGATGGATTGGTTAGTTAGAAGAGTGAAACATGTCACCCTCCCATGGGTTTTTGATTTTGGGATTTTTCTATATCTTCCTTAATTTTTTATGTTTAGGGGCTTTTTTCTTTTGGAATTTTGGAGAGGAGTCTTTGGAGGATTTGCTTTGGGAGCTAGTGGAGTCAAGATCTTGGAGCTTTATGGCTTGTGCTTGGAGTGTGAGGTATGCCTCACTTCTTATGTTATTTTTATTTATTATTTTTGTGTATGTGTGTGATTTTTGAGTGTTTGTATTGGCAAAAAAATTGGGTTTGGTTTGGGGATAGTGGGTCCTTGATTTATTTTCATTTGGTTGGATTTTATTTTGGTTTGGGAATGGGAGGGAATCCTTGTTCTCATGCCTTCTTGGGGAAGCCATGAATGATATTTTTATGTTCCCTTCCTTGGGGAAGTAGGAGGCATTCCCATTTGGTTTGGGAATATCCTCCTATCCTTACCAAGGAAGCTTACAAGGCTTGAAAATCCTTGGTAAGGAGGAGAAATGGAGAAATATGGGTTGGAGAATGATGATGGATTCTTGGAGATATATTTTGAGGTTGATATTTGGCTCTATTATTATTTATACTTTGGCACATTGGTGATCCCTCTTCCCTCTTCCCATTTCCATTCTTTTTCTTGGTTTCTTATGAATTTGATTGTGGTGTTGGAAGTTGTCTTTAATATCTTTTTACCCTTGTTTTGAATTATGTCTATTGCATTGGATTTTCTATATATAGGAGAGTATATAAGAGTTTCTATAATGGGTATTCAAGTTGTGTACATTTGTTTCCAAAACCCATTTTGTAGCCATTTTAGCCAAGATTGTTGAAATGCAATAACAAAATTTTAATAACTGGCTCGAAATATGTACTTCCAATTCGAGATCTATTTTCTAGTTTTAGATTCTAATTGTCTTATTTGACTCTTTGTATAACAAAATTGGTTATATATTTTTTTCCATTTGGGTATTTGGTAATTGTTTTGGCAGCCCCTTTTTGTGGCCAACTGGGCTAGATCAGAGAATGGGAAAACCGATTCTTTCTACCCATTTAATGTTTCAGGACACTCTTGGAGGGTGTAAACATTTATAGTGTTATAAACATGTTATGTTACGTGTTTTCATAGTTGAATGATGTGACCCGGATGAATTAGATGATAGAAGGCAATTTTAGGTACTAACTATTTTTATTTACTTTAAGTTGTTTTGGACATCGTATGGAATATTGGTTCTGGTTTCGGAAAAAATTGATACTTTGATAAGAGAATGTATAATTTCTCCCTAGATATTAGGGGTATGCTTTGGTGTTTGGTTAGTTTGATATCAATCCCTGTGTTGATTCATTATCGTTGGAACACTTATTGCAGTGTCAAAATCTTATACTTTTAGCCTAGAAAAATCCATTTGGAATGAACACGAAATAAATAAATGTACTATGTTGTAGAACAACCTAATAACGAAAGATGGTTTCCCACATCTTAAAATTGTATTATTGTGAATTATAATAATTTTCTACTCCTCAAGAATATGTTACCAAGTTCGATTTTATAAGCCTCTTTATAAGAAAAATTGGCAAAATAACCCATAACATTTACAATTTCCTTCGAGTTTGCACTTTTAAATTAAGCATATTTGAGTGAAGAATTATTTTTTCAATCCTCTAACTTGCATATAATCAAGAAATGATATGGTAGGAATGGTTTCGGTATTTTCTTATACGATGATTTTATACAAAGAATTATTTCATAGTTATTTTATCCTTCTTGGAGTTGATAATTTCTTGAGCTATAAGAATAAAAATTTGGGTTCCACAACTTAAAATTTCATTGAGGCCATCAATATAACATTTTTAAATCTCTTCGTAATGTTCTATTTATTTATAACCCTTCACGTGCTCGACAGACCCATTTTCTTATGATGGTCTCTTACTAGTTTTGTTGCATGAGACATTGAAATGAAACTTGGTTGAACCTTTTTTCCATAAAAGGTACACTCATGATAGTAATCCTTCAGTAATGGGGTAGAACACCTTTAAACAATCATGGTTATGGAAATTAATGCCTAAAGTGGGAATTTTGGAATTATCCTCTCACTCTTACCATTTCTCTTTTGAAATAAAAACACTGATTATGTGAAAATGGCAATATTATTTCTTCCTCTCTCTCACTCACTAGAAGGAAAATAACTTAAATTTGATCTCCCTCTTAGTGGGGAGTGATTGCATGAAAACACTAGAATTGGCCCATGGAATTGCAATTTAATGTGGTGTTAAGAATGATGAATACGATGATTCGAAACCCATAAAAATATATATCTATAAGTATATTTATGAACTTGTTCCTTTCAACCAAGAATAAAATCGAACAACTATATGTTATTGGGAACACGTAGAATATATATATATATATGAACAAAATTGGTTAAAAGACAATGTTATAAATTCATTTACAGCCTTAAAATATAAATTTGATGTGATCATAATATATTGAATTAAATGAAATAAGTGATGATCATTATTATTGGTTATGCGATATTCATCTAATATTTGTTACACACTAAATTGTTGGTCTTATGTAGTTAACTTAGACATAGTGTTGTCATTCCTAGGTTCTACATGAGAAAGTATTGTTAATAATAGAAGGTTGCAATTTTCTCACAAATTGGATATGCCTTTGGCTACTTGAATCTGAGGAGACTTTTGTATAATATTTCAATCACATTGGAGGACTCTAGTTAACTTATTATTAGATAAATGGTTTAACCCCTTATTGCGAGGACTAAGAATGATGATGATATGTTCTTTTCACCTACCTTGAGTAATGACATCCTTTGATAATGGTGTAAACCCTTTTTAAGCAGTGTAAATGTGGAGTTGAATTTATTGTTGTGTTGTTTTGAGGATATCTTGAAAAGGAGCTCCATTTTTGTTACCACCCAATGGGGTGGTAAATTTGAAGTCCCTTGTTTGAGAATGAACTCACCTCCCTCTAGTTTAAGAATTATATATATACTTCCCTTTTAACCTTATGGCTCATTTGTGACCTAGGTAATTGTCAAATTAAAATAACATAAGTTGTGGATATAGAGAAAATTTAGGCTATACATTTCCCCAAGGAGAAAATGTGTTAGTTTTTCACTTCACCTCTTTGGGAAGGTGAGACTGGGCAAGTTGTTATAAGCCAATCAAGTTATAAATTGGAAATTTACTTAGAATCTTGATAGGTTTGGGAAACCTCCTTTTTTAATATAGTTTTCTACCTATCTCACTCTTGTTTATTCTTGGCTATAGTGATAAAGGAATGATAATTTTAGTAAACTTATCATATGTCTTGTTGAGTTGAAAACTTAGTTGTTTGATGTTTCAATGAATGATAATGGATTTTTTGGGGTGTTAAAAAGTGTGGAAATTGGGATTACCTTTGTGGAAAACATCGGTAAACTTATAAACAATAACAATTGATCTATATTTATCAGTTTCCTAAATCAAAAGTTATGAGTGTGTTATAGGACACTTGAGCATAGTGTTTAAGCTATGGAACCCTAGGTAAAACTAGGAAATTATTCTTAACATTGTGGTTGTCTAAACATTACTTAATTTATTGATACTTACCTTATGTGAATGTAAAAAAATAATTACCAAATCAATTCATCACCCTTTTATTATGCTTGGTATTATGTGAACCTTCATCTTTGGCCCCTTAAGGAATAATACAAATACTAGGACCACTTTGGAGAGTCTTGTGAACAATAGTCCATCTTTTAAAGTTAAGAGTGAGCTAGGGAATAAGTCCTCTCGTAAATTTTGAAAAAAATTTCTCTTATAGTATGATGTTTGTGATGACCTTGGATGCTTTTCATGAGTGGGTTCATGCACATCAAGTGTGCATAACTTGTTAACCCTTTTAAGACAACAAATTTTGTTCCCTTTTCTCTCCTGACATTAGTTCCTTAAAGTGACATTTTTGTTGAATGTCCACATACGTGAAACCATGTAGGGAATTTAAATGTTAATATTGATGAATTTCTCATCATTTATAGTCTTCCTTAATTAACACTCTCTTAATGAGAGATACAATTAGTGCAGGACCAAGTTAGAATTGGTGGGACATGTTTGTTATGATTAACAACTACATGGTACGACATGATAACTTTGAGATGTCATATCCCTACCTCTTCCAGTGACTTCCAAGGAAGAATTATAACTCTAGGGGAGGGGATGTAATGCCAACCAGTTATTTTCTCTTCCTATGATTGGTTGGCTCCTCTAATCAGTTTGATATTGCATATGAGACATACGATACTTGATTATGTTAGATTTTTATTAGTTATCACTACAATTATCATCATATGGTCTATGGAATTCTTATTTTGACATGGAACTATTAAAACACTATTTGATATTCATTATTTTGGACATTTCATGTTGATTTAGAGATGATGGTATTATGATGTTGTGATTATATGGATTATGTTTCTATATGGATTTTACTAATGATCTTGATCATGATTTAGATATTGTTGATATTGGATCATGTTTTTATATATCATTGATAGATAGATGTGGTGTAATCTTATTCAGTTGATATAGTACATTTGATTTTCATAATGATTTATATTAATATTTTATCATGTTGAGAAGATTTTATGTTTTCCTTGAGTGTGTAGGATTGTTGGTTACACCACTTGGTGAGCATGGGACTCAGTGGTAGTACTACCCAAGGATGCCTATGCCATCTTACCCGAGCCCTTTTTCTCGGCTCGTTGTATTTTGTTAATTGTTTGTACTTAGAGGTTTTTGGTTTATCATTATATTTAATTTGTATTAATTCATTTTTTGTTACCCTCTTACCTTTAAACGTCATGGTAAAATTAATTTTACTTTATTGCTCACTTAATTGGGATTGATTTGTGTTAATGTGGTCATTTTTGATGATTTTGATTAGTGGGGTGTTTTATTGGTCTTAAACATGTTTTGGGATGTCTTGGGATTTATTAATCATTTTTTTGGGGACCATTTCTTACCTTGTTTATCCCACTCAACTCTCAAATCTCGAATTTGATCAAAAGGACATTTTTAAGGCATATATGGAAAGTGAGAAGTTTCCCATACCTTAAAAATGGCCCTTTGCACGTAACCTATAGGTGGGGAAGATTTTTGTGAACCCAAAAAACATTTTCTCACTCCACCCTCTCACAATTCACCATCAAAGCCTTCTCCTCTTGTCTTAAATGGGTGACCTTGCGATTGTGTTGTGGGATTTGGGGGCTAGTTTGAATTTTTGTCCCCTTGAATTAATATTTGGAGGGAACATGGAAAATGACATGGGTGACTTGGATGAATTGCTTAGTTGCAAGGGTGACACATGTCACCCTCCCATAGTTTTGTGATTGTTGAAGTTTTCTATATCTTCCTTAATTTTGGATGATTAGGGGATTTTTGTCTTTGGAGTTTTAGAGAGGATTCTTTGGAGGATTTGCTTTAGGAGTTACTGGAGTCAAGAGCTTGGATCTTTGTGGCTTGTGCTTGGAGTGTGAGGTATGTGTGTGTGTGATTTATTGTTTTTTTGGGTGGTATTTTGTTTTTTGTTTATGTGTGTCATTTTTGAGTGTTTGTATTGGTTAAAAAAATTGGTTTTGGTTTAAGGATGGTGGGTCCTTTATTTCTTTTCATTTTATTGGATTTTATTTTGGTTTTGGGAATGGGAGGGGATCTTTGTTATCATGGCTTCTTAGGGAAGCCATGAATGATATTTTAATGTTTCCTTCCTTGGGGGAATTAGGGTGCATTCCCATTTGGTTTAGGAATCTTCTCCTATCCTTACCAAGGAAGATTACAAGGCTTGAAAATCCTTGGTAAGGAGGAGAAATGGAGAAATAAGTGTTAGAGGATGATGATGGATTCTTGGAGATATATTTGGAGGTTGGTCTTTGGCTCTATTATTATTTATACTTTTGCACATTTGTGATCCCTCTCCCCTCTTCCCATTTCCATTATTTTTCTTGGTTTCTTGTGAATTTAATTGTGGTGTTGGAAGTTGTCTTTCATCTCTTATTTACCCTTGTTTTGAGTTCTTAAAAATAAACTTATTTAGTATTGGCATCTTTGAGTGGCATGTTATCCCTATTTCCCATGGGCTTTGGGAGGCTAGCATGCATTCTCTTTAGATAAAAGGCATGTAATGATTCCTATGGTTGGGAGGTTTTCAAGCCTTCTCCTTGGTGGTATTTGGAGTTTGGATCTAAACTTGGAGTAAAAATAGTAGTGCATCTACATTGATATTTGGTTTAGAAATTCTAGTTTGAAAACTATAAAGAAATGTATTTTAAAGAACGTGGATATTAAGAGTCTTGTAAACTTGCATCTTCAAGAAAAGGGAAGAGTTCATTTGTATTAATATTAGCTTTAGGTTGAAAAATATTGGAAAGTGTGTAATCTTTCTTAGAAAAGTTCATATCTTTCTTGAGTAACAATGACTTTGATTTTGGGATAAACTCATTGGTTTTGCTTGCTTAGTAACCATTTTTGATGATTTCTTAATATTATTAATTGCAAGTTAAAATATTATTATCAAGTTGTTGCTAATTGGTAAATGATTTGTAGTTGATCTTGTTTATGATTTAAAAAAAAGGAAAACAATTTCGCAATGTTGTTCTAATTTTTTTAACAAAAAGGGGTTTGATTTGTATTTATTTATATGCACATTTGAGAAGATAAATTAAAGAAATCTTCTTAGTTAATTTTACATCCTTCTCAAATGCTAAAGTTTTTGCTAAGATATATGTACTTGAGAATTTAAATTGTATTTCAGTAGTTAGTTAGTATGTAATTAATTTCTTAGTTATTGTCCTACTCACTAAAGTTTAAAGGATGACTATAGAAGTGGTGATTATGCATCTCCTTGTTTACTATAATTATAGACTTATACTAATATAGATAGGGATACAAAACTACTCGTAGTTGTAATAATAAAGTCTCCTTCATTCGGGATATTTTATTTTATTGCCTCCTCCTCCCTTATAAAAATTATTTTAGTTTCATGAATAGTCTCTCTTGAAAAGATTTCAAATTGTATATACCTAATTAAGTTTATGGTTTTATTATTAAGAGACTCAAAACACACACACACACACACACACACACATTTATCCTACCCCCGATTTGTTGTTGAAATTTAAAATCCCATATATTCTATATGGTATATTTCACACATCTAAGAGTATAATTTTTTTAAATATTAAAAATAATAATAATAAATGGGTACATATAAATAGATATAACCAAAGTATTGATCATGTATTAACTATAACCGATACATAGAAGTAGTATTAATGCCATATTATCTATCTATTGGGTGTCACCTTGGTCATTAAAAGAAAATAATTACATTGATCACTATGTGTTGAGTGCGGACCTGGTTTTCCCATACTTCCCTCTCCTCTTACTCACAAGTTTTTTTCTCATGGAGTCTAGTTGCTGTGTGACTCTCCTCTCCACAACCATATGGAGAACAAGTGCTCGGACCTATGGTAAACACCAACCATTTTAACATAACATATCTAGCTCCATTATTATCATGCCTCATCATGCAATTAAGTAAAGCTGCTCAATTTCCACAATAAATTGATCCTATGCTCGTGAAAATGAATGAAATATTTACTAAGTTATTTTTACCAATATAATGTGCAATAATTAAACACTACTATACTACAAAATTGAGAAAAGAGAGACAAAGGAGACAAGATTTATCTTGGAGAAACCCAATGTGGGAAAAACTCTAGTGGGTAAGAAAATTTGCTTCCCTTCCACTATGTAAATCTCCAAAAATACAAAGTATTGCCAACAATTGGCCTTCAAGAAGGATTCACACTCCTTCTAATTGTATTTTCTTGCTCACAAATTCTCAACAATGAAGAACTCAATCTCAATGAAAAAAATAAAAAAGAAAATCAACTTATTCTCTTTTCTCACACTAGAATTCACTCAAAATCACTTACTAGAATGAAGAATTGAACTTGTATTTATAATTTCTCTACCCAAGGACACATGGAAAGGTGAAACGAATCGATTTGGGAAGATCAAACATTTTGAGATCCTGAATTTAGAAGATTGAATGTTGAGATCCTGAATTCAAGAACCTTCGCGCACATGATGACACCATTTGAAAGCGTGATTACGTCGTGGTGGTCAGTTGTAACTATCACCATCACCTAAAATTTCTTGAACAGAACAATTATGGTCTAAATTTTCATTTAAAGGTGTATGGATCACCCCTATAATGACTATACCATATCTTAAAGAAATAATAGGCCAAGAATCTGCAAAGAAAGTATCTAATGACTTGGAAAATACATAGAATTGGGAATTTTAGTATCCATTTTTAGATCATACCTCCCCAATTTGAGGATTTTAAGTCCCTAAAATATTCAAGGACTGATGAGGTGAGGAAATTTCTTCCCCACATCCTCTCTAGAATACCACTTGTCTTTGGTAGGAAATTGGCCTTTCAACCCAATCAACCACATGTCTTTCACTCCTCTTTGTGTCATAATCTTTGTCCACTGCAAGACCACATCTTCCTCCAATGTTAGTTGACTATCTGGAGAAATATCCTCAATAGATGGAAGCAATACTCCTCTTCTTCTTCATCCAACATGGAGGGCTCAAAGAGACACAAATTTCAACATTCACAATTGATTAAATCCTCATATAAGGAGACAAGTCCAAGAAATGCATTCTTACCCACTTGTTCTAGAATCTCAAATGGGCCATATCAAAGAGGCTTGAGTTTCTTAGATTTCCATGTATCCTATCCTTTCTCAAGTACAACCATACCTTATCTCCAACAAGGAAGGAATGTTTAGTCCTATGTTGATCATGTTGTGCTTTGTACCTGACATGTGACTCTGTCAACCTCTCCTATACCTAAAGGTGTATCTGTTAAATTTTCTCAATGAACTTCTCAACTTTGTGGACCTCCAGTTCCACTTTTATTGTTTTTGCATGGTAATCTCAAACAACATCAAAAGCACTCTTAGGAAAATAACCAAAACATGTTTCAAAAGGATTTTTACTAGTTGAAGCATGAACTACCCTATTATAAGAATGTTGGATATACACCAAGTTCTCATCCCAAGTCCTCAAATGTTTCTGTTATACCCTCTCAAGAGCTGGACCAAGGTACGGTTCACCACTTCTATTTTCCCATTTTTCTATGGATGAAAGGTGGTAGACCTCTTCAAGCTTCGTATCCATCTTCTCCCACAAAGTAGACCAAAACTTTCCTATGAATCGTGAGTCCCTATCTGACACAATAGAATCAGGTAAACCAAAGTGAACCCACACATTAGCAAAAAAATAACTCAATTGCATCACTAGCCTTAATGGTATTATGAGGAATTATAATACACATCTTTCTAAATCAATATACTATCACAAAAATATAATCATGACCTTTCTTGGAGGTAGGTAAACCACCCAAAAATCCATGGAGATACTCTCCCATGGTCGGGAAGGAACTGGAAATGGAATATATAACCCCAACTTCATGTTATTAGGATTGTTTTTACTACACATAAAACACAACCCCTGATGAATTTAGAAAAATTTTCTTGCATGTTTGGCCAATAAACATACCTCTGTAAGTGCGTTATAGTATTTATCACACCAAAGTGACTAGTTACCCTAGAAGTGTGTTCTTCTCTCATCAACTGCACTCTTTCCCCCTTAGGCACACAAAGTTTTCTTGTTCTTATAGAGAAAACCATCCTGGAAATAGTATTATCCTCTAGGTGAAAATCCCTCATTTGGAGGTTTCTACTAAAAATCTCTATAAAATATGGATATTGGTCATAACCTTTGTGATATGCTTTGCACAAAAAAGTCTCAACAAGAGTTAGCATGACCATATCTAAAACAAAATGATGTCTAGATAACATAGTAGATAACTTGTTAGTCACACCTTTCTTATATTTTATAATCAAATGAAATTTTATAAAAAAACCCATCCATTTATAGTGTCTAGCTTGTTGAAGTTTTTTTTGAGCTTTAGATATTGGAGAGGTTGATGATCCATGTGAATGATAGTTTCCTTACCCATCAAATAATGTTTCCATTTCTTGATTGCTTAAACAAGAGCATACAATTCTTTTTCATATGTACAATAATTTAAAATTACATTGTGAAACAATTCAGAGTGATAACATACGAGCCTACCCTCCTGAAGAAGGACACCCCCATACATAGTCACTAGCATCGGTTTCCACCTCAAATGGTAGCTGCAAGTTAGGTAATGCCAAAACTAGAGCATGACTAATCTTATATTTAAATGACTCAAAATCAATATGTTGTTTCTTACCCCAATCAAAAGCCTTACCCCTATTGTCACTAAATGTAGTGGTCATTGCTATGGATGAAAATTTCTTAATGAAATTCCTTAAATATTGAATTGCACACCAAAAAATCCTAGTCTTGGTCAAACTAGATGGTGTAGGCCAATTTTGAATGACCTCTATCTTTTCAGATCAATCCTTAACTCTCCATCTCTAACCACATGTCCCAAAAAGACAAATGAATATTGTGAAAAACTCACACTTATTTCATTCAACACAAATATGGTTCTCCTTAAGAACTTGCAAAACTTGACGTAAATGGTCAATATGTTCCTCAAAATTTCTACTAAAAACCAAAATTTCATCCAAGTACATAATAATAAAAAGGAATCAATAAATGGCCTCATTACCTCATTCATCAATCTCATGAAGGTATTTGGTGCATTGCATATCCCAAATGGTAATACCAACCATTCATATAACCAATGTCTAGTCTTGAACGATGTTTTCCAAATTCCTCTTCCTTGATCCACACTTGATGATACCTAGACTTCAAATCAAGCTTAGTAAAATATTTAGCATGTTGTAACTAATCTAATAAATCATCAATGTGAGGAAGAGGGTACCTATTCTTGATGGTTATTTTATTTAAAGCTCTATAATCAACACACATTCTCCATGAACCATCTTTCTTAGGTACTAAAACAATAGGAGAACCACATGGAGAAGTTCTAGGATAGATTATACTTTTTTAATCAAAATATTGAAACTATTGTTTTACCTCATTGACATATTTCAAAGACTGTATGTATAATCCCAAGTTCGAAGTGGACTATCGGGTAGTAAATGGATCTCATGCTCAATTTCCCTGACTAGGGGAAGCCCTGTAGGTTCCTAAAAGACCTCTCTGAACTGCTGAACCAACTATGTTATTTGTGTCTGTTCTTTGTTAGAAAACATGTTATAGTGGTTTAGATGTAACAATCTCATCTTTTGGCATATCTCTCAAAAGAAGTAATGCAAATTTACCACTAGCATTAATAAGCTTTCGGGCTTCAGTGGCACTTACCAAAGAGATCTTCAAATCTCCTGAATAGGCTGAAATGATGTAGCTCTTACCATCCTTCACCAAGTGGTACTAGTTGGCTCTCCTCATGAAGATAACATCCTTGATATACAAATATGGGTTGCCAAATACTACACCACACACATCAAGGGGAACAACATCCATAGTAACTTCATCAATAAACTTCTTATCAATACCAAAAGTGATCTTACATTTCTTAGTAACCTTGATGTCTACACCTTTCTTTACCCAACCCAAAGAATACAGACTTGGGTGATTGTAATTTTCCAACTTTAGCCTGTCCACTAACTCTTTACTAATCAAATTAGCTTGAGAACATGTATCAAAAAGAGCATCCACCTTAGTTTTCTTCACTTGAATTTTTAAATGAAAGAGCTTAGTTAGTTCATTTTCCTGAACAACATTATTACTACCCAAACATACCTCTATGTGGACGGAAGGTACAACACATAGTCTCATCCACCTCTTTGTTTCAAAAACACTTCCTCTCCCTAGAGGGAAATCATGTCCTTTTTTTTTCTTATTTTTGAAGGGATGTAATTCCAGGTGGAGTTTCCAACATTTTTCCTCGGAATGAGTGTCAACATCACAATGCCCATAATGAACTTTAGTATCCATTTTTAGAAATAGAAGTAGCATTTTTCTTACCTTTCCTTTTCCTTTATCCTTCTGCTTGGTGTCACCTTGTTTTTTTGAAGCATTCTAGAGAGGTAGATGAACTCTTCTTCTTATCCATCTCTAAGTAGTGAGCTTGTGTACAAGCCTCATCTACATCTGTTGGCTTGGCAAAGAGGACTAGTCTCCTCAAGTGGCTATGGAGTCCACCAATATACTTCATCAACATGTCTTAGTCTACTACATATTTTCCCATCTGGATATATTTCTTTTGGAACTCACTGGTATACTCCTACACATTTTGGCCTTGTTTCTTCCTGAGATACTACCAATACATGGACCTCTCTTCCTCATAACAAATAGGATAAAACTATTTTTTTGATTAGCCTTTTAAAATCATCCCACTTAGTAATTGGTAGAATATTCTTAACAACCAATGAATGAACATAAATTTAAAACCAAGTTAAAGCATGATTGGTTAATTTTAACCAAGAAAAGAAATCTTTGACTCTCATTAATTTGATGCAAACTAAAATATACCTCTAGTTGGGCTATCCAATGGTCTAGCTTCTCAAAATTCATGTCTCCATCATAAGGCTGAATCTCTATCTTATCCTCTTCTTTGAATGGTGGAGGTGTGGGAATGGCATGGGGCTTCTCTTCTTCATACTCATGAGCATCTTCTTCATGGGCTTCTGGTGTCTCATTTGGAACACCAAGTTTCTCCATGAGTAATCCCATGATGGAATCCAATTTCCCTATGGAAAAGGAAATACTACCCACATCTTTGGACAGACTTTCCACATTTTCCTCCAACTTGTAGAAATTTTCTTCTCTCGCTATCATTTTTATCTTCTCTATGAGCCATATTTTTATTCCTTGCTTCCACTTCCTTATGAAAAATCTGCTTCAAAAGGAATAAGGATACCTTCACCACTTATTTTCCATTTTGGGTAAGGGGAATCTAAATACAATCTCAACACAAGTTAACCACAAAAAAAAATCTTAACTTCTCTGATACCAATCTGATCCGTAAACTGCTCAATTTTAACAATAAATAGATCTTGTGCTCGTGAAAATGAATGAAATATTTACTAAGTTTATTTTACCAATATAATGTGCAAGAATTAAACACTACTATACTGCAAAATTGAGAAAAGAGAGATAAAGGATACGATATTTATCCTATAGAAACCCAATGTGGGAAAAATCCAGTGGGTAAGCAAATTTGCTTCCCTTCCACTATGTAAATCTCCAAAAATACAAAGTACTGCCAACAATTGGCCTTCAAGAAGGATTCACACTCCTTCTAATTGTATTTTTTTCTCACAACTTCTCAATAATGAAAAACTCACTCTCAATGAACAAAATAAGAAATAACTCCAACTTCTCCTCTTTTCTCACACTAAAATTCACTCAAAATCACTTTCTAGAATGAATAATTAAACTTGTATTTATACGTGCTCTTACCAAGTTTGCATGGAAAGGTGAAATAAATTGATTTGGGAAGATCAAACATTTTTATTTTTTGAGATCCTAATTTCTAGAACTATTGCACATAGGACCGCCGTTGAACACGCAGACAACGGTTTGCATAACTTCATGTCACCTATAGAATTTCTGAATATAATAGTAATGGTATAAATTTTCATTCGAAGGTTTCTTGATCACCACCATCCTAATTATACCATATCCTGAAGAAAGAATAGGCTGAGATATGGAAATTACATAGAATTGGGCATTTTCATATCCAAGTTTGGATCATCATGTCTTAAAAATCTTGCATAATTGTAATTCAAATAAATTCAACAATCAATCATGTGTATATAATTATCACAACCCTTATATTTCAATCAATACTACAAAAATGTCATTAACGCCTCGACTTGGATCGATTATGTCATAGATTGATGGTTTTTTATATTTTTACTTGGGAAACTTTGGGAAATTTTCATCATTTTGGGTGGTCATGCAAAGGTGAACTAAATAAAAATAACTATCAATTTTAAATTATGTTATGTTTACACCCATATTTATGGCATCATTTTTATATATTTGCACCATATCTATGTGTCATGGGTTGTTGGAAGCACAACCACCGAGAGGTGGGAGAGTTAATCGGTGGGCACTAAACTTTTTATGATAAGAGCTTAATCTACCACATGCATAGATATATGTGTGGGATGACCTAAGGTACACTTATCATTAATATTTACATTCATTAGTTAGTAGTTAATGTAGGTTGAATTAGCTTTAATGAATAGGTATGGATGAAGGGTTACGACCCTTCGTGGTTAGATCTATATATACGAGATGAGCATGGCTCTCCCAAGGCATCAAATTGGTGAATTATATTCCTGATAAAGGATTTTGGGAGGTTTCCCCCTCAAAGTGGCTTAATAATTTATTATATATTCTTGCATAATTGCTATAATATTCAAGTAATTTCATTACAAGTGGTATCAGAGCATCAATTTCGAAATGAAAGGATTTTTAACTATAAATCAAGCATGGTTACTTATTTGTCAGATATTTTTACCAAACTTTGAGATATATATTATAAAGCTTCAGTAAAAATTTAGAACTTTTTTCTATTTTGTGAGAGTTATTGCATATATACTATTTTCATAAAATCAATCTACGGCCTGCAGTTTTAATAATTTTTCATAGTTTTTTACATTGTTGGAAAGCTCGTCAGATTTCCATATAGGTCTCTATTCTTTACATTTTCAATTTTTTTGGTCAAATTCTGTGAAACAAGGAAAATTGAATTGTCTAAGGGTAATCCTTGTTATGGTAGGTCCACAAACTAGGGTAAGAACAAGAATTATGATACTCTAGGTAAAACACCTTATAAAGATGATATGGAATCATCAACGGGGATAGATAGAACATCTACTTTTGGGTTTTCCATGATGAGATCATAAAGTGAGCCAGATCGAATATGATATACGTAACTTACAATTGGATATGAACACTAAAGTGGACCAAGATCAATCAGCGCTTAGATGATCTTATGAAAAAAAATTCCAAACTTGAATGTTTCTCAACCTCAACCAACTCCAACACATATTTATACACAACCAAACCATGGTGGATCTTCTACCCATGTAAATGTATTTAAAATTCACAACAAGGAAGGAACATGTTTCCAAAACTAGAAATGTGTAAGTTTGATGGGAAGGATCTAGTAACTTGGATCGATCAAATGGAGATTTTTTTATGTACATCAAATACCTTATGGAAATAAGGTTATAATGGCATCCTTATATCTCGATCTAGATCAATTCATTTGGTATAGATGGATTTGTACCCAGAAGAAAAAGAAGGGTCTTAATGTCACTTGGTCAATATTCACAGATGAAATGCAAATTGCACTACTCTAATAGTGTAATAGAAAACTAATTTATCCGATTAGTCAAGTAATGAAAAATAAGGACAATAAAGGATTATATTCAAAAATTCCATAACTTATCCTTAAGGGTGGATGATATCTCTGATAACAACCTAAATGATTTGTTCTTAAGAGGCTTGAAGGATAATATCCAATTGGATGTGCACATGTTCAATCCAAGTTCTATAGTTGAATCCATGATATTTGCATGATGGGCTGAGGAAAGAGAGCTATTAAAAAGGAGGTCTTTCAATACTAATAAAGAGTGCATGGGGTCATTACAATCATCCCCTCGACCTACTCGATTGACTCCTCAAAAATTGAAGAAAAATAAGAAAAAGGTTTATGTTTCAATTGTGATAACAAATGGACTAGGGGACATAAATGTGCTGAAAAGAAATTGTTCTACATTGAAGGGGCCAATGAGGACGAAGGAGATGAAGAGGAAATGGATGCAAAGAGGTGACCGAAGATAAATCTGATGAGTCCCTATCTACAATCTCATGTTAAGAACTTGCTAGTATTAGCACTCCACAAATCCTCAAGGTTGTGGGTTTTGTTAAAAAATAGAAAGTAACAGTGTTGATTGATTCTGAAGTACACATAATTTTATCAATACTAAATTGGCTACACGTCTAAATTGTTTTATTTACCCAGCCCCAAAATTTCAAGTTATAATTATAGATGGTGGAATAATTAATTGTTCAAGAAAATGTAATAAAATCAAGCTAGCAATGGGATATTACACATTAGAGTCATGTATGTTTTCTATTCCATGGGAGGAGCAGATATTGTTTTGGGAGTACAATGGCTTACAACGTTGGGAACAATAGAAATGAATTTTTAGGAGTTATTTATGTGTTTTCACTCTGATGGAAGGACATTTGAACTAAGGGGACTACATGCTAAAACTCCATAGTTGGTTAGTTCTCATCAAATGAAAAAAAATCTAAAAAGGGGGCAGAAGGATTCATCGCACAGTTGTGCTCCATGGAAGTCCAACCCATAAAATTTATACACCTCTGATTTACATAAGATTATTAATGACCACTCGATCATTTTGAAGAAATGCCAAAAGGAATACCACCAAAAAGAGATCATGATCATGCCATTCACCTACTACCGAGAAGTCAACCACAAAAATTAGACCATATATATATATATATATATATATCCCTATGCTCAGAAGAGTGAGATTGAAAAATTGGTATAAGAGATGTTAGAGGTAGGTATTATAAGACATAGTCAAAGTGCATATTCATCACCGGTAATCATGGTGCATAAAAAGGATGATACTTGGAGGATGTGTCTAGATTATCGATAACTTAACAAGTATACCATCAAAGATAAGTTCCCTATACTAGTAATTGATGATTTGTTAGATGAGTTACATGGTGCAATCTATTTTACAAAACTAGATCTGCGTTCTAGCTACCATCAAATTTGGATCAAAGATGAGGATGTCCATAAGACAGATTTTAGAACTCATGAAGGCCATTATGAGTTTTTGGTAATGCCTTTTTCTCTCACAAATTCCCATTGACATTTCAAAGTTTGATGAACACGATGTTTAGGCCTTTTTTGTGGAAATTTTTATTGGTATTTTTGATGACATCCTAATTTATAGTAAAACATGGGAAGAACATTTACAACATGTGAACCAAGTATTGATCACTCTAGAACAACATCAACTTTATGCAAATCCTTCCAAATTTTATTTTGGAGTAAAAGAGGTGGAATATTTGGGGCATATTGTGTCACATGAAGGGGTCAAAGTTGATCCTCAAAAGATAAAGGCTATTTTGGAATGGCCAAGTGCCAAAAACCCTTAAACACCTTTGTGGTTTTTTGGGTTAACAGGTTACTACCAATTTGTAAGAAACTATGCTAGCATAGAAGCACCACTCACATCCTTCTTAAAAAAGGAATCTTTCCATTGGAATGAACCAACCACCAAGGCCTTTGAGAAACTAAAAGAGGCCATGTGCACTACTCCAGTTTTGGCAACCCCAGACTTTTCAAAAACTTTCATAGTCGAATGTGATGCATCAAGTTCAGGAATAGGGGTAGTACTCATGCAAGAAGAAAGACCCATCACATTTGAGAGTCATCACCTCAAGGGTTATAATTTGTTAAAGACAATATATTTGGAAAGAGATTATGGTTATTCTTCATGCAGTTAAGCAATGGAGACATTATTTTATGGGTAGACATTTTAAGGTGAAGATTGATCATGATAGTCTCAAATAATTTTGGAACAAATATTATCATCTAAAGAACAACAAAAATGGGTGACTAAAATGTTGGGGTATGACTTTGAAATCATCTATAAGAAAGGAAAAGAGAATGTTGTAGCTAATGCACTATCGAGGAGGGATGATGCCATAAAGGCATTATTATGTGCCATGACTATTTGGCAGGCTAATTGGATGGATGAGGAAAGATCAGAATGGAAAAATGACCAAGATATATGAGATATGATTCAAAATATCCAATAAGACTCTAGTTTTTCAGACAAATTTGAGTGGAAAGGGAATGCCTTATAGTATAAAGATCGATTATACCTTTACAAGAATTCTTCCCTAAAACACAAAATCCTTATAGAGCTTCATGCATCTCCAATAGGGGGCATGTTGGATTTTTGAAAACTTATCATCGAATCAAGCAAGATTTATTTTGGGAAGGGCTCAAAGGAGATATCCAAAAATGGTGGCTGAATGTATGGTGTGCCAACAAAATAAGGGAGAAACTATTAAGACACCAGGTCTTCTTCAACCCTTATCTATTCCTAGTCAAAGGTGGGAGGAAATCTCTATGGACTTCATAATAGGTTTACCTAGGTCATGTGGTAAAAATTTCATCATGGTTATAGTTGATAGGCTCACAAAATATGCCCATTTTTGTCCCTTATAACATTCATTCACAACCAGTAATATAGTAGCGTATTTTATGGACATTGTTCTAAAGTTACATGGTACCTCCAGAATCATCGTGAGTGATCATGATCCAATTTTTACTAGCAACTTATGGACTGATTTATTTTCTTGTTTGGGTACTCAGTTGGCTCATAGCTCATATTATCATCCTCAATCTGATGGGAAAATAAAAGTAGTCAAGAAATTCCTATAAGATTATCTTCATTTCTTCACATCAAATAAGCAAGATAGATGGGTAAATTGGCTACCCCTAGCAAAATGGTGGTATAACACTTCATTCCATACCTCTTCCAAGATGTCTCCATTTGTGGAACTCTATGGGTACCAACCCCCCTCAATCACTTCGTCCTTTAAAGTCCAACCCAAAGTTTGTGTTGTGGAAGACCACATTCAACACCAACAAGCGGTCTTAGCTAGTCTGAGAGAGAATTTAGCAATGGCCCAGAACCGAATGAAGTAGCAAGGCAGATCAACATCGTAGTGAGAGGAATTTTGAAGTAGGTGATTGGGTATTTGTACACCTTCAACCATATAAATAATTTTCCCTCAAGCAACATAAAAAGGATAACAAACTCTCTCCTAAATATTATGTCCCTTACCAAATCATACAAAGAATTGGCAGTGTTGCATACAAGTTGGAGCTACCCCAATCTACTCGCATACATCCAGTATTTCATGTTTCTTGCTTGAAGAAGGTAATTGGAAAACACATAACTACACAAATAGAGTTACCTACACTTGATGAGGAAGGTAGAATTATTTTGGAACCTGATAAAATCCTTCGGACTCATAGTAATAAACAACGAACATGAGAGATAAAGGAGTATTTAATAAAGTGGAAGAATCTTCCCAATGAGGAGGCCACATGGGAAATGTTGTTTTAAATGGGAAGGGAATGATAAGAGCTTAATCTACCAAAATCATAAATATATGTGGGCTGACCTAAGGCACACTTATCATTAATATTTACATATATGAGGTTTTACGACCCTTCTTTGTTAGATATATATATATATATATATATATATATATATATATATATATATAGATATATGTATATATATATGTATGTATGTATATATATATATATATGTATGTATGTATATATATATATATATGTATGTATGTATATATGTATATGTATATGTATGTATGTATATATGTATATGTATGTATATATATATATATATGTATATATATATATATATCTGTATATATATATATATACGTATATATATATATATGTATATATATATATATATATATATATATATATATATATATATATATATATATATATATATACGGATGAGCATGGATCTCCCAAGCAATCAAATTGGTGAATTATATTCTGATAAAGGATTTTGGGAGGTTTCCCCCTCGAAGTGGCTCAATAGTTTATTATATATTATTGCATAATTTCTTTAATATTCAAGTAATTTTATAACATTTTAATCATTCAAACTTTAACCACTCATTAATATGTTATTAACTTAACAATTCACCATTAACCATGCATTCAAGAACCATAACCAAACATGAGAAAATGAGAACACACCAACACATGAACACAAGATATAAGTGGGAAACCCTCAAGGGGAAGAAACCCTATAGAACCAAAACTTTATCAAAGCAATGAATCAAATTTAGTTGAGCACCAACTCAACAATGAGCACCAACCCCTAGGTTTAGTGAGGCACCAACCCCACAAGGAGTACTAACCACTAGGTCTAGTAGAGAACCAACCCTACAATAAGGCACCAAACCACTAGATGACTCAGCACTAACTAAAACCACCTGATGCATTTTTCACCTCTAAAATTTTGCACTAACTAATGATGACACTATGAAGCTCTTTTCCTTCCTTCTTCAAATATGTTATCTAGGATAACTCAATCATGGGATTCTTCACCAAGCTAATCAAGCCTAATGACCTATATCTCCAAAATATTCACATACTCTAGAAAATCACCACACAATATCTACCCTCTCTTTATGGTCACAAATACCTCCTTCACTTTTCAATCAGCCCTCTAGCTTGCACCTTCTCATACACACCCAACCACACAAATAAGCCTCTAAAACATGCTTATATACCTTGCTTGTGATCATAATACACAAATGTCAGCCATCATAGGAAAAAAAACTTAATAAAATCCTATAAACATCATACAAAGGACCATATAGGTTGGAAATATCATCTTCATACCCAAATCTCTCATTAGGACACAAGAAGGCCTAATACACTAAAACTACCCTCTCACCAATATTGACCTTCTTGAGCCAACCAAAACATTTACAAAGCATCAAGGACCACTATGATATGTTTTATAATTCCATAATAAACCTCCAATAATATTATACACCCTTGCACCATCAACTCATTCAATGAAACCACTATTCTGGACAACCAACCTCACAAGGTCTATGACCTATAATACTAGTCTTCAAAGATTGAAGCTAAACCCTCATCAAATAACCTTAGATAAGAAAGTGTGATATATAAATGCAAATATCATGACCTCAGGGTCATCACAAAATGTTAACCATGCCACAAATTAGAATGAAATTCCACTAAAATGCCTCTGCAACCAGGTCACCTAAAACCGCCCAAAATGCTCAAAAACTAGTCTTACAAAATGAAATTATACAGACCTCCTAATGGATAAAAATTGTTCTAAAACCTCTACATACATGAATTATAGAATTTTCACTTCCTCCATAGTAAATTTATTCACCTAGTCGATGTAATACACGAGAACAATATCAAATTCTTCAAAAACTTACATTTTGAGTGGGGTCCACACACAACTAAAGAAAACTAACTTGCACTTGGAGAAACCTGAGAGAGTCCTCTATAACCTAAAATCATTAAAATTTATCAATAAATCCATTCTATTCCATAACCAATAATATCTTACGCATCACTTTTGAACTAGGGTTTTAAAAGGGTTTAGAATTCGTTTACCTTCTTAACAATTGTTCATAAAGCTCTGCCCCTCAATCCAAAAAATAATGCATGGAATTTCATATTATGAACCTACCCAAATACCATGAAGATATTGGACCACCATGCAGAGTTTACATGTGCCAACGAGCACAAGAAATTCCAAATTGACCTTGGTTTCTCACTTTCAAAAACTCGGTAGAGGTAAAAATGCAATTATCTTGTTGATTTCTCAAAACCAACACCTAAAATTTGGGACACACCTATAGATCAACCTATTACACATTATATAGGTTTCAATATTACATCACCATACTAAAAATAATTCAACAAATCTCATTTGGACACCTATGGATTGAGAATAGGTTTAGTATAGACCTATAAAACATGAATTGGCCCTATACCTACACTCTGAGACACTTGTGAGTGTCTCTAAAACTCATCTACATGCTTCCCATGGTCTGAATAAGCTCAAAAAACTCATAAATACATGTAATATATCATCACATACCTCATTCAGCTAATTATACTTCAAAAACAAGTGCCTTGAACATGTTTGCACCAACCAAATTGACCTCCTAATCACTTTTCCACTCTTTCCAACCTTCAAAAGCCTTCAACAAAATTCATGACACATCAAAAACATTACCATAATACCACAACACCTCTGCAAGACATTACACTGCTCAAGACACCATGAGACACCATTAAGACCAAGAAACTCAACTCAACACTACTAGTCAACCTTCATGCTTCTTACTTCATTCAACATCAATGATGCTTGAGAAAATAACTGAAATACCATATATACATTATTTTGACATCAATGAAAATACAATGCCAATAATATCCCCTTTTTCATTGATGTCAAACCCATTGATGGAAAAACACACAAAGAAAATTCTCCTTAAGGTACTCACATACCATCATCTCATTCTCCCCATTTTGACATAAATGAAAAAAGATAGATACCTAAAAATTCTTCATCCGAAATTGAAATAGGCTCAACTTTTGGTTGGAAACATCAACCAAATCAAACAAGGTTCATTTCACCTTCTTATATCTAATTTGACAATCATAACAACACAAGATCAATCACAGCTGCGCCTATGCAAGTACATGTATTCAATAACTAAGAGCATCACATTATCCCTCTATATACATGCTTACATGTATCATCTTCATTCACATATTCTTGTAACAAAAACTCTTAACTCCCCCGACTTCTAGGCATCTCAAACATGACAACTAGATATAAGCAAAACATCTTACCTTTCCCTTTTGATGCACTTTATACTAACATTTTTAACCAAATATGGGACACCCTTCTTATATTGAGTAAACTATAACTCATGAATGAAAATAAGTAATCACACAACACAACCATACATTATCCTTTTTATTACAAATCCATCAAGTTTCTTCTAGAAATAAGAACATTTAACTCCTTATCATGACTCCACATTCAGTTTTTTTCAACATCCTCAACATGTCTTAACCCCTTAGCTACCTATTGGGCACACCTCAACTTCTCTTGGAGTTCTTCTCGGCTCCCCCTCAAATCTTATTATTAATTCCAATTTTAAAAACTTATACTTGCATGCTCATGAAATATATTTTCAACTAATACTAGGACCTCTCTATTGACTTCATAGACTACTCAAATGGTTCCTCACATATCTTACAAAAATGAGAAACAAAATGAATTTTTTTGTCATGCCTTATACCATGCTAACTAGCTCCCCCTGAGACCAATTATACTTCTCTTGAGCTCTTAAGGGAACAATCAAACTCTTCATGACTTGACATAGTGTGCACACAATACCCTGCATCTTTGTTTTGCAATATATATGCCAAGATTTATGACTCAATCACTTGTTACCCTTCCTTCAAGATTATAGGACACAACTTCATGACCAAATACATACCTTATGAAATTTAACACTCATTCATAACATCCTTTGCAACTCGTCTTTTCTTCAAGCTCTACCATTAAAATCTTTCTCAAACCTATTTTCAAACTCAAATCCTTTATCATAACCTAGCCAACTTATTGATATCCCTCTTAGTTCTTCAAGTTTCTCATATAGCCTTAAGGAAATATTGGTCTTATAGACCAATCATTGTACTTATTCTATTCAAGATCTGAAGAACATACTAGTCTACCATCAAATCCTTTATGTACCTTTTCTCTATACATAATTGAGTCAAACCCTTATAGGGCGCAAAACTGGAGTTGGATTTTCTAGGGTTTATCTTTTCTAACCGCCATACCATGGCCTTTTCGAGCTTTGCGGTAATTTATTGATATAGTCTCTCCTAGGGTTTCTCACCCTTTAGGCATCCCCTATATAATGTCCTCGCCATATTCAAACCCAGTTGTTTCAACTATGGTAGGAGATAGTGGAGCGAGAAATGGCATTGCTGGCGAAGCAACCCAGGAAATTCACCCTAAAGTTCTTTCTCGAGGTAATATTTCTCCTCCTGATGTAGTTCTACCCATTCCTAAATTTAATGTTGTTTGTCAATGGTTAGAACAATTTTTCCTCATTGGGTATTTTATGGGTCAAATCCCCTTTGAAAGCATGCTCAAATCCTAGGTTAACATAGTTTGGACTCCTCATGGAGTCCACCTGGATAGCGTTCAAAACACAACGAAGGGTTTCTTTGTTTTAAATTTTCTGACCCTACTAATGCACCCAATATTCTAGCTAAGCAAGCCACTTGGTATATCTCAGTAACTCATTGCTTGTGTTAACACCCTAGCATAAGGACTTTGTGGTATCTAAATATACCACCCTTAAATTGCTGTTTGGGTTGAATTTCTTGGTCTTCCTCTTCCATGCATGCCTTTTTCCACAAATTACTTCCTCACTTGGGTGGGTAGTTTTCGTAGAAGTCGATAAGTTTTACCATGCTTGTCCACAGAAGTGAGTATGTGTTGATATTGATCTCTCACAAGATCTCAAAGAATTTTGGATATTCAAATGGGTGATAAACGTTATTCCCAGGCGGATCATGTATATTAGTCTACCCAACACTTATTTTCATTATCGGGCATCGATCACAATATCAAGCATTATCCGCTTTATGTACCCCAAAACAACTCCTAAGCGGTCAAACCCCAACAGGAGGAAGGTTGGAAAGTTACCGAGGCCGGTGAAAAAATAACAAAGCACAATAATCCAAAGCCTCTAGCTCCCATGGCCATCAGGAACCAGTTGTTAAGAAACAATCTCTTAGTATCCCGACTAAGGAGTCTACAACTGCTATTAAAGAACCAACTATTGCTGCCATCTCATCTAATCCATTGCCAAAGTATTCCAAAGCATGCCCCTTACAACGTTAGTTCTTATGGACCAAACAATTTTTTTTTCTCACGTCCCCATCCCACATTTAGTTCCATTCTTTACTACCAAGCAACTCACGAGGGTCATCCAAATGAACTGAATTCCTTCGTGCATCTCTTGGGACCATAGCCTAGCACGAAACGTGGATTCCATCGAAGCATAATACAACATTGAGTACACCAACTAGAAAAAAGTTGATCTACAAGGATTTTTGCAGCACAATGTTGCTCATTTCTTGCACAATCAATATGATGCCCTTGATGGCTTGGAGGATGGGGATATGGCTCTGGAACAATGTTTCCCATGAATTATTTATCTTGGAATGTTAGGGATCTTACAGACTCCTATCATAAATATGTGGTGCATGAAACTTGAAAACGATGTACAAATATGGACTTTTTTTTTGGGAAGTAAAAATTACATGTTTTTAGTTATAGATGTTATGCAAATCCATCTAGCCTAATAGCTTGGATTTATTTAGTAAACATGAATCAGGGCATGAGGGATTCATTTCAATATTTGATCTCAAATGGCATCCCTTATTAATTAACCATGGTATCAACCCCACCAACCGTATCATATGGGTCCACTTTAATTTTGATGGTCGCCCTTTTGGGCTCATAAATATTTATGCCTAGAATGATGCAACCGAAAGGGTTGATCTGTGGTGGTGGATAGCCAAATCCATTCTTGATGCCTACTAGGTAATAAGTGGATATTTTAATATGGTTAAATCCCCTAATGATAAATGTGGCCACTTTCCTATGCGGTAGACACCTGGTGAAAGGTAAGCATAGTACTTCATGTGAAATAAATTCAGATTTTTTATCCTAACGAATCTCACTTCCCCACCTCTACAACTTGGTACATGTGGAGAAATCTTCGTGGAGGGAAGGATCACATTCTTAAATGGCTTGACAGGGCCATGTTGTCAACTCAAAATTTCTTTGAGTTTAATAACATTTATTCTATGTCAGTGGAGGTCATTCCTAACTTTTTCCTTTTGGACCACTCTCCTATACAATTTTGTATTTGTTGGCATGATGTGCGCCCCTTTTATCATAAAGGCAAATTATTTCTTAATACTACCTTGATGCAACATGGCCCCACTGTCAATCATATCAAATGGGTTTGGAATTTAATTCCATGACCCAATCACTATTAGTGGTTTCATCCACCTATGCAAGCCAAGTTGGATACAATGGTGGGAAGATGTGCTGAATCAAACTACTAGATTTCTTAGAATCTACGGTGATAGCTTGAAAAATTCAGCACTTCGCATACACCGCTAGCACCTCATCTCTCGGCCGAGTGACCATGGCGCTTCAAGGCGATCCATTCTGTAATGCTCTGCAACTATAATTTGAAATACTCGACATGAAATCTAAATTACAAATAACTATAATGCTAGAGGCGCTCATATCCGGGATTGAATGCATTGGATCAAGATTGGAGATCGGGTTTGAAATAATTATTTCTTTCTCTTCGAGCCATAAAATTTCTCAACACATCCGAGCTATCATGGAAAATGGAGCTCGGATTACCGACCCACAAATTATGTTGCAAGTCTTTATGCACCATTACAAGCTCATCTTTCAATCTCAGCCACCTTCTACAGCTCACCAAGACACTCTTGATCACTGTTTGGGTGTTGTGTCATGCAAACTATCAGAGGCTTAGAAGGTGATCTGAGAAAATAATGCTCACCATTGAATACCTCCATGAAGCCAATCTATAAACGGCTAATGATAAAGCGTCAAGATGTGATGGATTCCCTTGTGAATTTTATAAAGCTCTTTGGGATTTTGTTGGGCAAGATATTTTTCAGGTCTATCTTGAAGGATTTTAGAACCAATCCCTAGGGCCATGCATTAATAAGGGAAACATCAAATTTATCCCTAAGCAAAGAGATCTCGAGCAAATAAGTTATTGGAGGTTAATTACGATGTTTAATGTAGTCTAGAAAATCATTCCCAAAGTGTTAGCTCTGTGATTACACAATCTTCTTCTGTTATTATTCAACTAGAGAAAACATGCTTCATATAGGGACATTTCATCCTGGATAACATCATCGCGGTGTGGGAAGGCATGGAATGGGCTCGCAGATCTCATCAAGCTGCCATGTTTATCAAAATTGACTTTTTGAAGGCTTATGATTGGATTGAATGACCATTCATTCTCGCCATGCTTCAGGCCATTGGCTTTGGACCCATTTTATTCAATCCATCAATATGATTTTTACAGATGCCTCTACTCAAATTTCTATTAATGACCTCAGCTCATAGCCTTTTGGGATTTTTCATTCTATTAGAAAAGGTTGTCCTCTTGCCCCTCTTGCTTTGTATGTGCTTGATCAAGGGATCATTTTCAAAAGTTCCCTAAACATCTCTAAATGGTGTCAATGCAGAAGATCATCTCGAGAGCTTTCCAATGACTATGAGAACGCAACAAATGGACATCGAGAGCTCTAGATATGTTCGGTCAAAGTTCAGTCAACGGGAAAGTCAAACTATGGTCAACTGGTCAATATTGGACCGAATCGCACTGTGACATGTGGCTTGCCAACACTCGTCGAATTCACTCGATTTTCCTATCGGGAGACGACAAGTGGACTACAAGATTATTTCTATTCCACCATTGTATGGGTCGAAATAATATTATATTGGTAAGTTCACGTTCCAAATGGCGCCATATATATAAAAGCCACATGTATATATGTGTATACATTAGTATTAAATCTAATGTTTATACATAAGTATTAAACTCCACTAAACCGCCAAATGTCCACGTGGAGGAGGAGTGAAGCGGTGTGGGAAGCAGGTTTAAAGGCCCATGCGTGGACTGTTCCACGTGGAAGAGGGAGGATGAAGCGGTTGTTGGGGGCGGTCTATCCCAACGTGGTCTTTGACCACTATGCGCGTGGAAAGGCTTTAAAGCCTTAAACAATGTTCCCTCTCCTTAGCCGCTCAACATGGGATTTTTAACCCATTGTAAAGTGTATCCGCGCCAAACTTGGGAGTTAATCCCATAAAAAATGCAAATGCTGCTGCGTGGGGATTTAATCCCTTATTTCAATCGGCTAAAATGGGAACTAATCCCATATTATATGCAAACCACCCAAGTGGATTATATGTTATCCCAATTTCTATGCTACGGGCTATGCTATTATTAGCCTATGGATAATATTTTATTCCATTATTTTGGGGCCCTAAAAATGTATAAATAGGGTACCAAGTTCATAGTAATGGACACACATTGTAAATACACAACACGAGCTTATTATTTGTTAAGCTTGTTGTGGACACACTGGTGACACATTATACACCGGTGGAACGGAGACACCGATCCCGAGCTTATTATTTGTTAAGCTTATTTGCGGGATGTGTCGACAGGTATTGTCTATTGGCCTATTACTTTAGGCAATATTAGATGGAATATTTGTGATTGGGAGTGAAATGTAAACTACCCAATAGGCCCATAGCGCCACACCAAGTACTTGTAAATCCTGGATTGTCGACCGGAGTGCTAGCTTCGCATTGTTTGCATCGGGAAGGCCGATCACAGCCGAAGGAGATTGTACGCCAGGAAGGTGGAGGTCGGGTGCTATTTTTCACCCTTGTCGTCCGAAGAACTGGTGTACTGGTAGGCAAGTAAAATTCCATTAGGTTTTCTTGTGAAAGTACTATTGTAACTTACAAGTTTTGACTAGTGGAACGGTTCGATCACGAACCCGGAGACGTAGGCAATTGCCAAACTCCGTAATCAATCTGTGTGCAATTGTCGTTATTGTCTTGCATTATTTTAAAATTGATTACTTAAAAGGAGTAAATTATCGGCAAATAATTAAAGCCTATAAGGGTCCGAGATCAGGTCGTAATAATCTAATTATTTTGGATCGGTGCTAGCAGTTTGAAGGATTTGGTTATCTCTTAGATCATGCCAAAGCATAGGGTCTTGTTCATGGAATCTCACTTCTGATGAGCCCAATTCAAAACTTCTCAATGGAAATTTTGTAAATGATTCCTTCCTTACACTTATTGAGGATGAAACCAACATTCGTAATGTTATGAAATGTTTGGATACTTTCTTCCTAGCTTTTGGCTCATCCATTCAATGGCGAAAAACCCAATGTTACTGAGAAATATTTCCTTCCCACACAGATGACTTTTCACCTTTGATTGGAAAAATCCGTAACATGGTGAGATTTTCAAATTTTTACATATTCCTTTTTCTTTTCAAGCCTCCCCGCCGAACTATGGCATTATGTCATTCAACGGGTGGCGAAAAATTGGAATATTGGATCACCATGCCTTTATCCCTAGCTGGAAAATTCCAAATCTACTCTAAAGTTCTTGCAACCACCCATGTTTACTACTCGTCTTGTTGGGTTCCTTCCAAAGCATCCATTCAGAAGCTAGAAAAACTTATCAAATATTTCTTATGGGCTAATGCTTCTACCCTAAAAGGTTTTCATCAGGTAGCCTGGGATATCTGTTGTTTTCCTCACAATTATGGAGGCCGCGAGCTTATTCACATTCAACGTCAATGGCAATCTCTTTATGCTAAGTGGGTTATTAGAAGCATCACTGGCCAAGAAGCTTGGAATTTTCTCATACGGAATGACATTGCGGAAGGTTCTACTTATGGCCTCCTACGTGGAAATGCTTAGAGTTTTTCAATTTTCTCATCACTCATGTTCCTGTCAAAAGTTTTGGCACCTTTGTGCTTAAGAGTATTTGGAAATAGAGGGAATGTGTCAAACCCTAGATTTTATGGAAGGGGGATGGCTTTCATAATGGGATTTATCTTAATTAACAATCTCTCTGGTGGTCACTAATTTTTCAATCCCAAGACAAATGCTTAGTAGAGGTCCCAGGAATATTTGTGCTCAAATTATTTAAGCGTGGAATTTGCACCATCGAGGACTTCTTCTACAAAAATCTCAATCCTGGTTCTCTTAGCTAGATTTTAAAGCTCTATTTCAAATTTCCAACCAAGATCAAGATACTTTCACTACTATGATCAATTTTGTTCCTAATCACATGTTGCATAATATTATTGTGCATTCCTCTCGCCCATGGTGGACAGACTAGAAGTAGTATGGTGATACTCCTTTCTGTAACTACAAATCTGGCAAAGGCTATCATTGGCACTCACCCCATTTTCCCATGGTGGAAAAACTTAATACTCATTAGGGAATTCATGTCAGTCTATCTACCTAGGGTAGGTGATTTGAAACTATTTGGACTATATGTGTGGAGCCCGAAATTGCTCATTTCCTTTGGTGTATTCTACACCAAGGCCTTCCTATCGGGGCTTGTCTTGTTCAAATTGGGATCCTGAATCCTAACTACCCCTTTTGTGGACATTTGGAAACACTTTTACATGTCTTCTAGTTTTTTCCCAAAGCTCAAATTTTCTGGAGCTGGATCCATTCCTTTTTTTCCTTAATGACCCCACTGTTTCACTTGGTAGCATATCATCTTTGGAGATAATCCCAAACTTCTACCTATGTTCACCCATTTTGTATGTTTTTATAGGGTCTATTCTATTTTGGATATGGAAAGAAAGAAATAATTTTTCCTTTTCAGATTCCATAATTGATCAATATTTCTCGATTTATAATAAATCTATGGTGATCTAATATGCTTCTACAGATTCAATTTTAGGAAAACAAGGTGGTGCTGGAGGTGGATCACCTGTAGACCCTGTTGCGCCACTGAGGATAAGCCTCATGTAATGTTTCCTGAGTTCCTCCATCTCCCACCAGGTTCTCCTCACCTTCAAATCATGGTGGCATGTGTAGCTGATCTCAATTCCATGTTTTTAGCCACACCCACCATTCTTTGGGGTCGTTACATCAGCATATTCACTCGCCATCTCGCCTTGGTGGCCAAGGCTCTCCACCACATTCATCAACTTTCTAGCAGGGTTGGGGCTCACCACCTCACTAGCATGGGTGGGGCTCTCCTTCTACCACTACTTCACAATAGGATGTTTGGCACCCACCGCCACCTCTGCCACCATCAGACGAATTCCCTTGCCTCAACCTTGTCATTCATATGCACGAGGAAGTAGAACTAGAGGAATAAATTTTTGTTAGCTGGGAGCTTCCGGATGTTAGCAAGGACTTGCCTGGTTCTAGGTGGCCGGATGATCGGGATCCGCCTGCCTCGGGCATGTTTTTTGTTTCTACTTGATAGTGCTTTTTTAAAAACTATTTTTAGGTGATTCTTTTTTGTTGTACTCTCCTAGGCTTGGCCTAGCTTTGTTTGTGGTTTTGGGGCATGCTCTCATAGCACCCTTTTTTTTTAAAGCTATCTTGTATCTTATTGCATTAATATAATATAAGATCCATTTTAATAAAAAAAACCTTCATAGGCATCATAAACCTAAATAAGGTTACTATTTCAAAATTTGAGCACACCATACTCAAAGAGTAAAACCACCTTCTTAAAACACATTAAAAAC
The DNA here is from genome assembly GCA_018340775.1 of Taxus wallichiana var. yunnanensis. Classification (NCBI taxonomy): domain Eukaryota; kingdom Viridiplantae; phylum Streptophyta; class Pinopsida; order Cupressales; family Taxaceae; genus Taxus; species Taxus wallichiana. Next base: position 1,016,188,156 of record CM031242.1, read on the forward strand.
AAACATACCTCAATCATCTACATAAAACTTAGTCATGCGAGTTTCTTAAGCACCTTCACATTATCAACTAGATCATGCTTCATCATGATATGCTAGATGAGACAAAACATCTAATGCCTTTGTCATATTTTTCTTCCTCAAGATGAGACACTATAGTTTATCCCTTGAACCATCATAGGAGAGCACTTACCTCTTCATATTTATAAGCAATTATGTACCGATTTCTCATAAATTTTCTTAGCATATCCATATTTCAAGACTTAGATAACTTTTCCTAGGTCCTTTAAGCATATAGACTACTCAACACTTTATGGTGCTACCACACCTCGGCAACAATGAACTATTCATGCAACCTACGATATTTGTGTAACATCTTGCATGCCTAGATTTCTCGTTGTACTATCTTATTTGTCCATACCTCAAATAACACACTTTTAGATCCATTTAGGTTTATATGGTACTCATATAGTTATAAGATTTCTAGATTCCAAGGTCATATTTTTCTTTTAGACCGATTTCTTAATTTGTTGCATTACACGGACTTTTGTTTGGCCTCAACACACAATATTACACTTTGTCATGCACATTACATTTGTTAACCAATCTAATTATCTGTCAAGATTCCTCATACTTTTGATGCACTTCTTAAGATAATATAACAAAGTGGAAATACCGAATAGATCATAAATGTTTTGCAATATACCTTGAATCACATGTCATAGTCCTTAATTTAAACCTAAAGTATCTACGAGACACTCTAGGCCTCAAAACATAGACACGGGTAAAAATAAGCATACCTTTTCCATTCAAGTTGTCTACCTTCCTAATGAGTCTTATTGATTCATGCATAACCCTCATGTCTACATGTAAATGCCTCTTGCAATAATCTCATAACTATATTAGGTCACCACCAATAGATCTAGGTTTAAAAGTGTTCAAATAGCTAATCTACCTTCTCACACCTCTATGATACTTCTTACAAATGTATATCTCCCTACAAGGTCTTTATAAACCTTCTAGATTCTCATTATGAATGTAGTAACAAAACAACACTTAGATACATACCTTGTGACAACATTGTATCCATTTAAACTCCCCTACTTATATGCTTCTTATGATTGACTAATGACTCTAATAATCTTAGTAGAGACATCCCAAGCCATAGGAATCTATAACAACAACTTGAGGAGATTCCAAGACCTCCTTGGCACTTGTGGGTTGACCTCTTCAACCTTCTTCTGATCAGCAACATGTGAGCATCCTTAACTTGCTCCAACATCTAACTTATGCCTAGATATATTATCTTGATTCATTCTTGGTTCCCATGCCTTATCTTTCCTTCTCTCATGTACTCTAGGATCCTGAAACTTCTTTTTTTTCCTTGAGGGACCATGAAAAAAAATTGCAATATGACCAACATGATTACAATTATAGAAAACAACTTCACTCTTACCTCTTGAATGGTATGAACTGAAACTTCTTCCATTATTCCATGAATCCTTATTCATTAAGGACCTACTTCCAAATTTCTTTTATGTATGACCGAATTTATTGCAATCATAACAGTAGCCATTAAAATACTTCTCATACCTTATTCACTCTTCCTCTTTAGACTTTAGGCTTATTGTTAAAGTATCTACTTGAGTTTCTAATTTTTTAGAATATCATCACACTTGTTGATGTCAATCAAATGTTTCTCTTCAAGAAGATGAATATTTTCTTCATACTCCTTATCTTGTGCCTTTTTCCTCTTTTTCTTCTTCTCTTAATGCTTCAAATCTTCTTGGATACACATCAATTCAGTTTCAAGTTCAACCTCTTCTTCATTTGAATCCATACATGAGCCTCCATATATGGAACCTTCATTTTTATAATTCCCATCTCCTTTGGCCATCAATAGGACTTCATTTCCAACATCATCATGATCAGAATCATAATCATAATCACAAACTTCACTACTTACCTCTGATGAGCTACAATCCTCCTTAGAGTAAAAGCTTCTCTTGGACTTCTTCTTATCCTCAAACTTTCTAAACTTCTTCTTCCTCTTATCAAACCTATGGGACTTATTATCATCATCATGGTCTTCACCATGCTCTTCACTCTTGTGATTGTGAGGACACTTGTTTGAAAAATGTCTAATATCACCATAGTTGAAACACTTGAAGGGAAACTTACCCTTATACTTTCCTAAACATGTCTTCAACTTCCTAGAAAACATAGCAATCAATTCATCATCATCAATATCATAAACATCATCATCCAATATCTTCTTACCTTTTGACTTCCTTTTAGATTTGAAAGTTACTTCCTTCTTTGGGGTTTATCAACACCTTTCCTCATCTCATAAGTAATCAAGATACCATAGAGTTCATCCATCAGTAGAGTACTTAGATCCTTGGCTTCTTCTATAGCTGAGAATTTAGGATCAAATTTAGGAGTGAGAGATCTCAACACCTTTTGCACCACCAAATATTCTTTCACTTCTTCTCCTAATCCTCTAATGGTATTGAAAACTTGATCTACTCTAAGAAGATATGCAACAATGGTTTCTTCTTCTTTCATCTTCAAACTTTCAAATTGATTTCTATAGGTCTGGAGATTTTCCAAATTCACCTTGGATTCACCTTCATAAATCACTTGTAGCTTATCCCACATAGCCTTAGCAGTAGCACATTGCATTACCTTGACAAACTCTTATTTTTCCAATCCACACAAAATAACATTCATAGCTTTAGATTTATCATTACTAGCCTTCTTACCTATTGCATCAGTTGGAGGAGTTTGAGGAATGGTGTACCCATATACAATTGACTTCCATATATCACACCCCAAGGACATAATTAAATTTCTCATGCTAATAATCAGAAAATCATAATTTGTCCCATCAAATATAAGAGCTTTTCTAGTAGAGGAACCACTTTTCTGAATTTCCATATCTTTGCTTCAAAGGATCAAATCAACCCTTCTCTGTTACCAATTTTTAGAAGCACAACCACTAAGAGAGGGGTTGAATCAATGGGCTGTAAAAATTTTAATCATTCAAATTTTAACCATTCATTAATCATTCATAAACTTAACCATTAACCATTATCCATGCATTCAAGAACCATAACCAAACATGAAAAAATGATAACACATGAACACCATATATAAGTGGGAAATCATAAATGGGAAGAAAGCCCAATTAAATATTTCTTTATTAGAGAAATGAATCAAATTTAGCTGAGCACCAACTCAATAAGGAGCACCAACTCCTAGGTTTAGTAAGGCACCAACCCCACAAGGCGCACCAACCCCTATGTTTAATAGAGCACCAACCCTAAAAGGAGGCACAAACCCCCTAGATGAATCAAAGCACCAAATAAATCCACCTAATTTGTTTTTCACCTCTAAAATTTTTCACCAACAATTGATGATGACACTATGAAGCTCTCTTTCCTTCCTTCTTCTTCAAATCTTCTCTCTAGGCTAACTCGCTCATGGGCTTCTTCACCAAGTTGATTAGGCCTAATTGTTAGAGTAGGTATTTACCTTAGCTCATGTTATTTACCTTTATTGTATTGATCCTCACCCACTTATGTGTGTGGATATTTTTTTTTATTTATTTAGATATTAGGAGATATTATCTAGTTGTTAGGTATAGTTATTTTCTTGATCTATGGTATTGACTATATCCTTGATGTCTAGTTCTCTCATAAATCTATGGACTTGACTAGTTCTTTGATTAGTTATTTCCATGATTTATGGCTTGATCTACGACCTTATGGTTCTTAGGATTCCTTGCCTATATAAGAAAGGTTCATTGTATTTCATTGAGTAGTCATTTATATGATTTATTGCAAAGGTTTTGTGTAAAGTTATTCGGCAAATTGCTTTCATCTTATTGATCGTGGTTCTTTATATATTCATATAGAAAGGATTTTCTCTTATTTTGTATTTTTTTATTATTCATATATTTGTATTTTATGCAAACAGAGGCTTCCATTGGATGGAAGGTGGTAAAACCTAAGATCAATTGTAAACTCGACCATTTTGATTAGTCGTGTTTTTTTTGGTTTTTTTGTACGAGAGAAACGTTGGTTCCTTTTTCACCTCGGGATTCGTGCCATAGGGAAATGAAAGTAAGTTTTAAAAAAAATAATTTTTTATATATTTTTTTAGGTTTTCTCGAGATCCGATCTAGGTTTTTTTATTGTGGCGTAGCATTTTCGAAGGTTTGATCGCAGAGGTCTTTTTTGAAAAGATGTTTCTTTCCTTTTTGGCAAGGGGTCCGGATTCGTGGATGGGGAAAGGAAAGTTTTTGCTATTTTGGGAAAATCCGCAGACTACTATTTTGGCGTAAAATGTCACTTTCAACAGAGAGAAATAGAAATATGTTTCTTTTACTAAAAGAAGTGGGTCCAGGATTGGATGTGACTTTCTCGCTATTTTGGGACACACCCCAAAATAGTAATTTGCACACACCCATTGAAATCCTTAGCCCTTGGTCATATGGTATGCATATGAGGGCTTAAAGCTTGTGATTCCTACTAGTAGGTGCTTAACTCCAGCCCCCTTTCATTTTATTTGTGTGGTGAAGGCAAGAGCATTTTATTCTATTTTAGTGGAAACTAAAATAAATAGTAGAGCATAATATTGAAAACCTTGTATCTTTTGATCGGTAACTCGGTTTTGAGTGCCATTTTTTTGCAAAAGTGCATAGTTTTTATGCTCTTTCCATTGGAAATATTTATTTTGAGAATTGCACTATAATTATAAAGTGCCATATTGTAACACGCACTCATTATAAAGTGCCAAAATCTGGGGGCTCTTGTTGCATTGCTTGGGGGTCTTGTTGCATTACTTGGTTCTTCCATTTCTTTTGGTGATTTTTTTAAGATGGCATCTTTATCTACTTCTACATTAGATCATGTTGAGCCATTAACAACACATAATTACCACACATGGAAACCAAGAATGGAAACAATAATTAAGCGGAAAGGATTATGGGCTTTAACTTCTAAAGAACAACCAGTGTTCACTAGAGAATATGAGAAATTTCAGTACCAGTGCAAATTTGATGAGTGTATGGGTTTGATAGGAACTTATGTAAGTGACAGTATTTTATTTCATTTGGAAAAGTGTGACTCTCCTTTCAAAATATGGGAGAAATTGGAGGATTTATTTGGTAAGGTGGATCATATGAGAGCCATGCAACTTGAAATTGAGATCACCTCTCTTAATCCTGAAGATTTTCCAACAATTATAGACTATCTTACCAAGTTCAAGCATTTGTTGACATAGTTGAAGGGGAGTGGAAGAGATAAGAAAGATGAAGAGTGTGTTTACTTGATTCTATCCAAGTTGAGAGGACCATTCCAAATTTTTGCTTCTACCTTTTTCTCTAGCATGGATGCCTTAGGTGACACCTTCAAAATGCCTAACTTAGAAACATTTTGTGAAAGACTTACTAGGGAAGAATCCAAATTATCTCACCTTGAGTCTTCCACCTCTCAAAAGGCATTAGTTGCATCTAATCCTAAGGGCAAGGGAAAACCAAACAGTAAAACCAAATCCACACCTTCTCCATCTCAAAATGCTCCTAAACCCAAAGAAAACAACTCAAAACCCAAGGAGTCTTCTAAATCCAAGAATAAGTCTAGCCGTTCATGCTCTTTTTGTGGGGGTAGTAATCATGAAGAAAATAGGTGTTATAAGCGAATGCAAGCCTTAGAGGATGCAGTCAAGAAACACAAAATTTCTATCTCAACTCCACCTCCTTCTAATCAGCATGGAAAAGCACTTAATGTTGTTGGAAGATCTTAGTCACCACTTGCAGACAATTGGGTTATAGATTCTGGTGCTTCTCATCACATGACTTCTTCAAAGAGTCTTTTGTTTCTCTAGGTTTGAGTTCTACTTCCAAAATTGAGGTTGGAGATTCTTCCTTTCTTTCTGTTGAGGGAAAAGGTGATATACAACTTGATGGTGGAAATATCCAAGATGCACTATATGTTCCTAACATCACTACAAATTTGCTTTCTGTATATCAAATTTGTCATTACAGTCGAGGGAAAAATAGTGACTTTTACACCACATGGGGCAGAAGTACGAACTTTGTTGGAGCCTTATTCACTTGTTGCTCGGGGTATTGTTGATCATAGTTCGAGACTATATCACTTTGAGGTTTTGATGACACTTCTTCTATAGGGACAGGATTGGTTTCTCATTGATTCGAGAGAGTAAGCTTTGGCATGAAAGATTTGGACATCTCAATTACAGATATTTGAAGGAGTTGAGCACTCATGGTATGGTAGATGGTCTTCCTAGAGTTTCTTGTCTTGAGGGAGTTTGTCATGGTTGTGCATTAGGAAACAACACCAAGATCTTTTCCTAAGAATTTGTCTAAGAGAGCTTCTTCACCACTTGAGCTTGTGCATAGTGACTTGATGGTTTTTCCTACCCCATCTTTCAATGGAGCTAAGTATGCTTACATTTATTGATAATTTCTCGAGGCGTACTTGGGTTTATTTTCTCAAGTACAAAAGTGATGTTTTTCACACTTCAAAGTCTTCAAGGCTTTGGTGAGAAACAATCTTCTAGTAGCATAAAGAACCTTTGTACTGATAATGGGGGAGTACTTCATAATGAGTTTTCTAAATTTTTGGAAACTCAAGGCATTATTCACCAACATTTTGTTCCTCATACTCCACAACAGAATGGATTAGCAGAAAGGAAGAATAGAACTTTGAAGGAAATGGCTAACTGTATGATGCATTCTAGAGATATACCTCCTATCTATTGGGAAAAAGCAGTTAATTGTGCTAACTATATTCAGAATCGCACACCACACAGAGCACTTGAGCATTTGACTCCAGAGGAAGCTTGGTCCAACACTAAGCTAGATGTCTCATTTTTTTGAGTCTTTGGGAGCCATGCTTGGGCCTTTGTGCCAAAGAAAAAAAGGAAAGCTTTGGATAAGAAGAGTAAACCCTTGATCTTTGTAGGGTATTGTGAGGACATGAGAGCTTATCATCTTTTAGATCCTGATACACATGATGTTCTTTTTTGAACACATGTTCAGTTTGATGAGCGTTTCACTCCTCATGATTCTTCATCTTCTTCCATTCCTTCTTCTTCTTCATCTCATCTTGAGGATCCTTTCTTTGAGGAGATTGATGAGGAGGTTATAGATGCCATTGAGGATCCTATTCCCCTTGATGTTGTCACTATGCCTAAGTGGGCTCGTCTTTACTAGTTTTGAGGCAACACCTTTCATAGAGGATCTTCCACCCACTAGGCATCATCACGCACATTCTACGGAGTTCTGGACTTTTTTGTGTCGGGAAGTTTCGAGGATCCACAGTCTTTTTCAAAGGCTCATGGGATATAGGAGTGGGATGATGCGATGACAGTTGAGTATTCTTCTTTGATGAAGAATCATACTTGGGATTTGGTATCTCTTCCTAAAGGAAGAAAGATGGTTAGGTGTAAGTGGGTATATTGAACCAAATACGTAGTTGATGGGTCCATTGACAAGTATAAGGCTCGTCTTGTTGCAAAGGGTTTTTCACAAGTTGAAGGTATTGATTACTCTGAGACTTTTACACCCGTTGCCAAGATGGATTTTATATGCCTTGTACTTTATCTTGTTGCATCACGGGGTGGCCCATATACTAGATGGACGTGAAGAGTGCCTTCTTACATGGAGATCTACAAGAGGAAATATACATGGAGCAGCTAGTTGGATTTGTTCAGGATTCTTCTCTTGTTTGTAGGCTCCGAAGGTCTCTCTACGGTCTCAAACAAGCCCCTCGGGCTTGGTATGAGAAGATGGATTATTTTCTTCTATCTATTGGTTTTGTTCGTTGCCACTCGATCATACAGTGTATCTCCGGCATGTCGGTGAGGATATTGTGATACTTGTCTTGTATGTTGATGATATTACTTCTTGGAGCTCTTCTTCCCACATTCAGAGTATTCAGAGGGCTCTTTCTACATAGTTTGACATGACAGATCTTGGGCTATTGCATTATTTCCTTGGTTTGCAGATTTCTCAGACAGATTCAAGGATTCATTTGAGTCAAGCAAAAGTACACCCATGATCTTCTTAGGCACTTTGATATGGCTGATTGCAAGCCAAGTCCATCTCCTTTTCAATCTGGGTTACTCTTACATCCACATGTACCACACCACTTTGTGATCCTACATTGTATAGGTAGTTGGTTGGGAGTCTCATGTACTTGACCCATACTCACCCTGATATTTCATTTGTAGTAGGGCTTGTATCTCGGTTTGCACATTCTCCTCATAGTAGTCATTGGCAGGCTGCTAAAAGGATTTTGCGCTATTTGCATGGCACTTCCCACTTTGGCCTACACTACACTAGGGGCTCTACTCAGTTGGTTGGGTATATAGATTCAGATTGGGTAGGTTCTATTGATGACAAGCGTTCCACTTCTGGCTATCTTTTTGTCTTGGTTCTTCTCCAGTTGCTTGGGCGTGTAAAAAAGCAACATGCTATTGCACTTTCATCTTCAGAGGTAGAGTATAGGGCAGCAGTTATAGTGAGTCAGCAGATTCTTTGGCTTCGCCAGTTATTGACAGAGTTTGGATTCCCATAGGATTCACCGACTGTACTTTGGTGTGACAACCAAAGTGCAATTCACATTTCTCGCAACCAGTTGAGCACCAGTGGACCAAGCATATTGAGATACACATCCACTTCATTCGGCAAAGCACATTCAGGATGGAGTTCTTTGCTTAGAGTACCTTTCGACTCAGCAACAGGTTGCAGACATCTTTATGAAGCCTTTTGCATCACCTCACTACCTTGAGTTACGTGGAATGCTTGGGGTTTTGGAAGTTGTTCTTGGGGGTGTTCATGAGAACATCTTCCTTCTTCTTCTTCTTTCTCTTTCCTTATAGCAGGATTCTTTCCTTCTTTTGGTTCGAGATTTCTTCATGGATATATTGTACATGAGTACCTCATCAGGCCTAGTTGTCGGGACTCATACTGTGGACATGCCACTTCTATTTTGGCCCCTAGCTTCACTTGAGGGGGGGTGTTAGAGTAGGTATTTACCTTAGCTCATGTTCACCTAGGTATATTATTTACCTTTATTGTATTTATCCTCACCCACTTATGTGTGTGGATATTTCTTTTTATTTATTTAGATATTAGGAGATATTATCTAGTTGTTAGGTATAGTTATTTCCTTGATCTATGGTATTGACTAGTTCTTTCCTAGATCTATGGTATTGACTAGATCCTTGATGTCTAGTTCTCTCATAAATCTATGGACTTGACTAGTTCTTTGATGACTAGTTATTTCCATGATTTATGGCTTGATCTACGACCTTGGTAGTTCTTAGATTGTTATTCCTTGCCTATATAAGCAAGGCCCATTCTCATTGTATTTCATTGAGTTTCATAATAATATATGATATTCCTTCATTTGTTTGCAAAGGTTTTGGGTAAAGTTATTCGCAAATTGCTTTCATCTTATGATCGTGGTGTTTGATTAGGATCTCATTTGCTTTTGCGATCACGGTTATCGTTCCTTTTACTAATGACCTATCTATATAACATCTCAAAACACTCTATAACATCACCAAAAACTCTCTACCCTCTCTTTCTTATGTAAAGTTTGGAAATCCTATCTATATAACATCTCAAAATCTATAACATTCACTTTCTCATACACACTCAAACAAATATGCCTATAAATCATCTTATATGTGTGACTTGTGATCATAACACATATCTATCCATAATAGGAAACATAGCCTTAAAAACTTAAAAACCATCGTAGAAACATCATAAAAAGGACCATATAGGTTGGAAATATCATCTTCATAACCAAATCTCTCATTAGGACACACGAAGGCCCAATACACTAAAGCGCCCTCTTGCCATTCCTTACATTCTTGAGCCAACCAAAACCTTCACTAAGAATCAAGTACCACCTAGACATGTTTTATAATTCTATCATCAACCTCAAACAATCTTCTACACCTTTACACCATAAACTCATCCAATGACACCACCCTTTGGAACAACCAACCTCACTAGGTCTATGACCTACAAAACTAGTCTTCAAAGATTGAAGATAAAACCTTCATCAAATCACATAATATAAGAAAGTGTGATATATAAATATAAATATCGTGACCTTAGGGTCATCAAAAATTCTAACCATGCCAAAAACCAAACTGAAACACCACCAAAATGCCTCTACAACCAGGTCACCAAACTACCAAAAATGTTGAAAAATTAGTCTTACAAAATGAACTTACAAAAACTCCTAAGGGCTCAAACTTGATTTGAAAATTATCCATATACATGAAGTATATATTCCATAATTCATCCACAATCAATTTATTTACCTGGTCCAATTCAATACCTTAGAGAAATATCAAATTCTTCATAAACTTGCATTTTTATGGGGTTCACACACAACTATGACACTTAACTTGCACCTAGAGAAACCCGAGATATTCCTCTACAATTTCCAATCATAAAAATTTATCAATAAATTCATTTTTCGTCCATAACCAATAATATATTCTCCATCACTTTTGAAGTAGGGTTTTATAATGGTTTAGAAGTTGTTTACCTTCTTAACGATTGTTTATAAAGCTCTACACCTAAATCCATAAAATAATTCTTGGAATGTCATATTAGGACCCTTACCCAACTACCATGAAGATATTAGACCACAATTTATATTTTACATGACTCAAAAAGAAAAATAAAGTCTAAATCGACCTTGGCTTCTCACTTTCAAAAACTTGATAGAGGTAAAAATGCAATAAATTGTTAATTTCTCCATACCAACACCTGAAATTTAGGCCACTCCTTTATATCAACTTGATACACCTTCTAAAAGTATCGCTTTTCATCACCATAATGAAAAAATTCCAACCAATCTCATTTGGACACCTAGGGCTTAAGAATAGGTCTAGCGTAGACCCGTAAAAAACATGACTTGGCCCGATATCTACACTCGATAAACTTTTGAGTGTCCCCGTAACTCATCTACATCTTTCCCATGCTATCACTAAGCTAAAAAATCACACATACCTATACTCCATCATCACATATTTCATTCACCTAACTTGGCTTCACAAACTATAGACACAAAATCACGTACATATTACTATTTTACTATGTCGTCGCGATATGTTGTTTATATGCATGGATTTTAAGAAAGAAAAGTATTCAATGGTGACACCATCTCTTGTCTATCTATGTATTTTATTTCATATTACTATAATTATCTTCCACATATGTCATTCTTGTATCCGCTTCTCGGTCAAGTCACAAGGATTTGTGCTGTCTCTGTCACTTCACATATGTCATTATTTATCTCGGAACACTAGCGCCCACTCAAGAGACACTAGTGCCTAGGAGCTTGTTTCCATTATGGGAGCTTATGTCCTATTTTTTCTTTTAACACATTTTGACATTTAAGGTCGGCATTTTCTCCTTTTTTTCTTTATCCCATGCTCATATTCGACCTTTCATGTCACTAGTGTCGAAATTCAAAAAAGAGATCCATATATATACATAACATACACACTATTATTCTAGATGATAATTCTAAGGGGAAATCACATCTAAATACTATCACTACCATCAAAGGGACTGCATTTTGGGGCTGTATACACTGCATAGGAAGGGGAATTGTTGAATTCCATACCAAAAATTTGTATCTAATCTAGTCATAACTCGCTATCTTAGCGTCCTCGTACGAGGGAAACCTAAATACATTATTTCACACACAAGCACATAGAACTACATAGAGTTTAGAATTTAGTGCAGAGCTTGGTAATAAATTCACTCTTCATGTGACTATCGGGGTCAGTCTGACTTCACATTTTACATATTTTGTTCAAATTTGATGTGTTTATGAGCTTGTGTAGGTAGCTATGGTTTTTTTATAGGTTACAGGTGTGATCGAAACCCTAACAATGAAGGTAAAGTGAAAATTAAAGTGATAGTATTTAAACCTAGAAAAGAAGCAGATCCCAAACTTTTACAAAGTCTTTAGCGACTAGAGTCGGACATTAGCGTCTAGGCTTCTCTATCTTCCTATGGTCACCCCTATCCCAATCGGTGCAGAGCTCTAGGACTCTTAGCTAGATTCTTTTGACATCATATCCTCTTAGATCCAACATATACATAGTCCCGACTAGGTACAAATCACACAGAAATCAGCTATGTCACTTACCTCTTCCGTTTGGTTATAGTCTTATGGTGCTTGAGCATTTAGCATATGTATTTTACTTTATTTTATCATATTGTACATTGTTATTTACTATAGTTTGTGGTACGTATGCCACATGGGGAAAGTTTTGATCCATGATTCATGACGTTACAAGTTTTTACACTCTACATGCATGTTGCAACATGGCCTCTCCGGAATCTATACAGGTATGTTCCTTACTTCCTTTACAATACTTGAATTTCATTCAAATAACATAAAGGGGGAAAATGTAGACACAAAATCACACACATATTACTATTTTAATATGCTGTTAGTATGTTTTTATATGCATAGATATTAAGTAAGAAAATTATTCACTGGTGACACCATCTCTTGTTCATCTATGTCTTTGATTGCTTATTATTGTACTTCTCTTCCACATTTTGCATTCCTATATGAAAGCTTCTAGTCGAGTCATTAGGCTCCATGTCTATCTGTCACTTCACATCTATCATCATTTCTCTCAAGAAACCAAAGTGCCCACTCTGGACACTAGAACTCGGGCGCTTGTGTCCATTCTAGGCACTTCTTTCCTCTTTGTTCTTTTTACACTTTTTGATATTTTTGGTCGGTCTTTTCTCCTTTTTTTTCTTTATCCCATGCTCATAGTTAGAATTTCATGTCACTAGTGTCAAATTTCAAATAAGAGATCCATATAAATACACAACATACATAATATTATTCTAATTTGGTAATTCTAAGGGGTAATCACATCTACATATTATCACTACCTTCAAAGGGACTCCATTTTTGGGCTGCATAAGAAGGGGAACTATTGAATTCCATACCACACATTTCAATATAATCTAGCTACACCAAGCTATCTTGACGTCATTCACGTGAGGGAAACCTAAGGACACTATTTCACACACAAGCACACAAAACTACATGGATTCTGGAATGTAGTGCAACACTCGATAATAAGTTCACTCTTCGGGTGACCACCGGGATCAGTATAACTTCACATTTTGCATATTTTATTTAGATTTGATGTGTTTTTGAGCTTGTACAAGTAGGTAGGGTTTATTTTATAGGTTACAGGTGTGATTGAAACCCTAACAACGAAGGTAACAAGATAAATTAGAGATTAAATGTACAATCTTCATACCTATAAAAGAAGCAGATCCCAAGCATTCACATAGTCACCAAAGTGCCTAGATTGAGACACCAACATCCAAGTGCCTTTATCTTCATGTGGGCACCCCTATCTTGATCAATTTAGAGATCCGGGACTCTTAGTGAGCTTCTTATGACATCATTCCTCCTGCGATTCAACATATACACAATCTCGACTAGCTAAACCGCAAAAAAATAGCTAAGTCACTTACTTCTTCCATTTTCTTATATTCGGCATTACTTGAGCATTTAGCATATGTATTTTACTATATTTTATAAAATTGTACATTGTTAGTTACTTTGAAATATATATTTAATTGAAATTAAATTAAATCACAAAAACACTTGAACATGTTTGCACCAACCAAACTAACCTCCTCATTACTTTTACACTATTTCTAACCTTCAAGAGGCTTTAACACAATTCACAATACCTCACCAACATTACCGCAATACACAAAACCTCTGTAATCCATTACACTAGTCAAGCCACCATGAGACACCATCAAGACCGATCAACTCAAATCAACACTACTAATCAACCTTTATTCTTTTTACTTCATTTGACATCATTAATGCTTTGCAGATAACAATGAAAATACCACATACACATTCTTTTGACATCAATGAAAACATGGGTAAGTGCACTATAATAGGGGGCCAAAAAGTGGACAAAAACTTGAAATTAGCTAAAACACATATGCGTTATTATTTTTATCGGGTTTGGTAATTTCCAAACCCAAAATGTGTATTTGTTTTTAGTGTTATGAAATATGCATGACTTTTTAGTGTTATGAAATGCTTGTACGCGTTATAACATGTATGCATTTTTAGTGTTATGAATTTGAGAAGGGGAAGGGGGTATATTTACTAAAATAAATGTTTAAGTAGAAAATTTATTTTATTGTTTCTTTATACTTTTATTGTTTCTTTATAATAAATTATAAAGAAATAATAAAATAAATCTTATAATTTAAATTTATTTTAGTAAATATAAGAAATTAGGATCACTCTACACCTGATGAAACTTGTCTCATAGCTCCAATAGTTATAATCTAGAATATATTTTTTCAAAATATAATCTAGTCAGTACTTACTCATTTTCAGGATTTTAGCAAGGACCTAAAGCTTTCATGGCATATATGTTGTAGTCATTCTTTGTTTTTGGAAAACATATAGTCATTTTGTAGGGTTTTTGGCCTTCTGGATTGGTTGTTAACATTTATAGGAGTTTTGGATGTGTCAAAATTAAATTTAACAAACTACACAACACCCAAATATAATGACACTTTTTGAGTATATGGACTCATGATTTTCCCCATGAGTGTGGAGTTAAATCATTAGTTTCATCTTGGAAGAAGGGTAACATCGTATTAGGGAATAGTATATAGTTTACAAGACTGAAACTATCTAATAAACTATATAAATAGGTCCAATAGGTGAAGTGGATCTTATATATCTCACCACACTAATCCATGCATTCATCTTGGGAGGGAGCCATAGATATTTTCCATACGAGATGAGAGATTGATGATGAATAAACATACTCAAAAAAAATTACAATCTTTCTCAAGATAGATTTCAGTAAATAGAATATAGGGATCCCACACCATATCTATATACATGGGTGCTTACCCCATATCTATATTGAGGATAGGGTGGGGAATAATGAGTAAATATAGGGGTGCATACATCTGGGCTAAACACTAGATAGAGAGATAAGGGTGTGGGAGTTCCAACTGACTATATAAAATGCATAACCACCCTCCCTTAGTTCTTTCAATTAATCATAGGTATGTTAGGGATAGCAAGTTGATGAATCTTAAGAGCTTTTATCAATGGAGTTTTTTTTGCGCCATATGAGGAGAGGAAGGGGATGAGCACGAGTGTTATATCAATTGGTTCACTATGATTATCCATATAGAGATAGGGTCCCTACCACTTCTTAAATTGGTACCAAGTTTGAAATTTGGTCCACAATTCACTTTAGTGACCACGAATCAACTCTATGATGTTTTTTTCTTCTTACTAAAATGAGATCCTCACTTTGTAGATAGAGGATTACTCCCGAATGGGATTCATATCCTATGGCCAAAATGAGGTGATTGCAATGTGCCTCCTCCTTGAGGTGTGATCACACTACTAGGTTTTGAATGAGTGTTTAAGAACACTACCAAGTGAATGGCATCAAGTGAACTGAGATGATTGCTCATTCTTGGAAACAAGGTACTCCATATGAAGATCATCCCTTACCTTTCCTAGCTCTAAAATCCTCCTTTCATGGAATCAAATTCATGATTCTCATATACATATTTTCTCATATGTCTCTCATGGAGATAGATGATTCCTTAATACTTTTGCACATGATGGTCCTGGATACATCGGATGGCACATGACTAGCTCATTTTGGCTTGTTCCTTAGAGAGATTTGGGTACAATGAAAGAGTCCGGATATGATGATCATAGATTCACTCCTTTATCTCCACATTTCACCTTTGAACATGATGAATCCTTCACAATTCACTTTCTTGACCAAGATGACACCTAGGTGGAAGCATGTTTATGGTACCTAGACCTTTTTTCTTAAGTTTCTCCTCATGGAAATGGGTTTCCTCCTCCAGATAGGGGATGAATCCTTGAATGAAAATTGAGGATGAGTTACATGTTCTTGACCTCTATACTTCAATGAAACACTACAAATCACATTTTATGATCAATGAAACTATTCTAAAATCTAATTCTTCCTACAATTCAAAATTTAGGTCCTATTTCATTTTAAACTGAGAGGGGAAGTTGTAGAGTTTTGAAGTACCTCAAGATGTATTTGAGCCTTGAATAAATGTTGATTATTCCACCTTGTATATTATTCTAATATATTTCCAATTCATATTTTTTTCATCCTAACTCTTTTAGAACTCCTGGAATCATCCAAGAGAAGTCGATTTCACCGTTTTAGCTTTCATTCCCTGCACTTGAAAACCGGTCTTAAACAAATTTCTCTTGAATGATATTTTATTTCCTAAACTTTCCTAAATTTCCTTGTAAATATTCAATTCTCTTTAACATGAGTGAAATGCGATACTAAAGGATTGATATGATCTCCATATCTTGACTCTATCATTATTGTGAGAAGCACTTGTTGATTGGACCACTAAATCAATGAAAAATGCCCTATTTCAGGCCTCCATGAAACATTTCCATCTTTTTGACCCTCTTGCACTTGATTGATATCATTTGAACTTAATTACAAGCACAAAACACCATGATGATTCTTCCATTAGGATAATTTCCTCTAATGAAATGTGAGACTAAAACCTTCCAACCTTGATATGGGTGAAGGTAGGAGATTGAATGAGAATTATTATTAAGGGTATTTTGATCAACCCATCTTAGTGAGATGAGCTAAAACACACTTTGAGATAAAAATACAATTTAAGACCAATATTGGGAACCGAGGGCTTCCTTCTCGCTTGAGAGGTAATTTAACTATCAATCCTCCGTAAACATGAATTTTTCCTTACCATTCCTATGAGGAAAGCTCCAGGAGATAAGCTCTAACATATTCATAGGTAGATATTTGAAAATGTTGAGAATTACCTCTCATAATGGGGACTTTCATAAATAAACTATTGTTTACTAGGGGTGAGGATCTCATGAGGATGGGGCCAAATTATGTGAGTTGAAAACACTTTCCTCACACCCCATGCTATGGTTTTTAGTGACGAAAATTATCTTCCATAGGGGGGACATTTTTGTGTCCCCATGTCCCCTTGTTATTGGAAAAAAGGGACAATGGGACATCAGACCTCCAAAAGGATGCCATGGGTCCATTCATCATGAAAAAGTGGTAAAAAATGAGTTACCATGAGTTGAAATCATGTTTCTAACACCTCAAGTGATGACTTAAGTGACACAAATGTTTTTAACTTCACAATTCACTTCCTTGACCAAGATGTCACCTAAGTGGAAACATGCTTATAGTATCTAGACACCTCTTTGCTTGATTTCTCATGGAAATAGGTTTCCTCCTCCAAATGGAAGGATTGATCCCTGAATGATACTTGAAGGAATTTTTGAGGGTGAGATCCATGTTATTGACCTCCAAATGTATTAAATAAATGTGAAATCCACTCCTAAATTACAAGATGTGAGCACATCGCCAAACATTGATTAAGTGTTTAGAAACACTCTCAAGAGATATGCACCGTTTGTGAGCTTGAGATGACTTCCATCACCACTCATGGTTATCATTTCTCATCATTCTCATGATTATCATTCCCTTGATGACTTGAATTTCAATGATGTTCTTGATGTTTCATATCCTTCACAGACCTCATGATTCTCCTGATTGCACCCATTGTCCAAGTGATTGTCTTTTTATACACATTGACACCCTGATATATTCATTTTCATAGTGTGATCCCCATGATGTCCCTTTTCATTAATTTCTTTAACCAAGATGAATCCCTTCTTCCACAATCATGATGAGGTCCCTCTTGTCCCCCTTACACCATGGGGACATAGGGGACAATGGGGACACCTAGGACACTGGGTGTCCAAAGTGTAACTTGGGGAGGAGATGATGTCACACTTTGGTGTCCATAATGCTACCCTTGTCCCCAGGGGATAGAGGGGACACAATAGTGTCCAATGTGTGACTATGCCTGATTTGGAAAGCCAATTTTTCCTTAGATGTCTATTTTTAGACACCGAGCTTGAATTTTTCACCACAGGAGCTTAGGAAAATGGTTTAGGGTTCAAATATTATATTATTTTGACTCAAAATCACATTTAAATATCAATGGAAGCATTCCCAAAATTCATTTCTTCTAAAACTCAAAATTTAGGGCTTATTCCTTCTTAAACTAAGAGGGGCAATTAAAGAAGTTTGAAATATATCAGAAATACTTAAGCCTTAGATAAAATTTGATATTTCTTCATTATATAGGATTCCAATATATTTTTGATGCATATTTTTTTCCCTCTTAACTCATTCGGGAACTCTTGGAATCTTCCAGAGAAGAAACATTCACCATTGAAGCTCTCATTCCCTACACCTGAATACCTGTTGTTGAACAGATGGATCTTGAATGAGATTTTATTTCCTAAATTTTACTAAATTTCTTCAAACACCTTCAATTCTCTCAAAATAACCCTCAAATGCTTTATAATTTCCTAAACATTCCGGAGGGTGTTTACCAGTTAAAATGGCCAAAAATGGCCTTTTAGGCCTCCAGAGGAAGTTATCTTTCACTTAATCTTATTGAATTAATTTATCACCTTGGGTAATCATCCCTACACACTAAAAAAACTTAAAAATTTGTTATGAATTTCCTTTGAGCTAGGGTGAAGGTTGAACTAAACATAGGATGGCTAGAGGAAGGATACATAGTGACTAAGAAGCCTAATTTTCAATTAAAGGGGCTTAGTTTTCATGCTTAAGATTTTTAATTTTTCATGCTAGATATTTTACATGACAACAATGAATTTGGACTCAATTGTACCCATAATTATATCATTCATTACATAGTTAGTTGATTGGTTCAATAAGAGAATAAATATTGATTAAATTGAGCCATGTGAAACTTATTGGAACTATATGATTTGATTTTTTACTTCATCTAGGACTAATTAAAAATCTAGGCATGAATCAATCAATCAATTCTGATTGAAATTGAATCTATATTTTTTTATGCATGAGTATCACGAGGGAATTTAATTTCTTACATAATTTTTACTATATTAGTTAAGTACATGGGCACACACAAGGATGGTGAGAAGGATAATGGAGAAAGGAACTTTGCAACACAAAATTTGGGTGATGGTGATGATTACATAGGGATTTCATGAATGCTTTGTGTAATAGTTGAATTGTATAATGCACATTGATTACAAAAGTGAAAGAACACAATGTGTGCATGAAGTGAGTCAAGTATACCATTTGAGGGGCTAGAGTGATAAGGAGTAGAGAGACAATTGAGTCACAAAACAAGTGAAAATTTTCAAGGGTCATGAAGAAACACCATTGTAATAGCTTTAGGATTTTTTTGATTTTTGTAACAGTCCCAATAATGGGAGTAGTATTTGTAGATTTCATCAAGGATTTTCAAATTAATAAAAACATGTACATGTGTTTTGATTTGTTATGTATTATAAGGAATTTCATGAGTCCATATATTTGAGCAACTATTGTTTCCTTTTAGAGTTGTGAGGTTTGTAAAATCTAATTTTGACACATCTAACACTCCTACAAAATGTCAGTAAACAATCCAAAAGGCCCCAAAACCTAAACAATGACTATATTATTTCCCAAAATAAACATCAATTGTAGAATTTAAACCCTAAAATCTTTAGGTGAATGTTGAAATCCTAAAAAATACCTATGTACTGACCAGATTAGATTATAAAAAACTATCTCCTAAATCGTGACCCACAAAGTTGTGAGACTAGTTCCATAAGGTGCAAAGTGACCCTAATTTATTATATTTACTAAATTAAATTTAAAGTATAAGAAATAATAAAGTATAAATAATAATAAATGAAAAATTTATACTTTAATTTTTTTTTAAATAGAAGGATGCCACACATACACATATATTACCCATACATAAAGGAACTCATACATGTATCCTATTTAATTATGCACACAAAATAGTTTTTATAGCCTTGTGATTTAGGCTTTGGTTTCCCAAACTTGAGCCTTGGACCTATTACAACACAAAACTTGCATGTTTTTGAAAAAAAAATACAAAAATCACCTTTCACCATGATAAATCCTACAAAAACGATTGCAATATTTCTTAAAAAATTCCTACAACATCAAGAAAACTATCTCTTTCTAAATATATACTTTTTATATTTTTTTACTATTGTAAGGTTTCCATTTATATTTATTTCAAACTATGTATTTTATACCTCTATTTTTAGTGATTGTAAACACTTATCTTTTTTCATGTATCTTTTGTTTCACTTCTCCAAATTGAAAAAAAAAAAATTATATAGTCCCAAACTAGACTAATTTTATACATATTGAAACAAAAATTTTAATTTTTGATATATTTGAGGTAGATTGAGGTAGTTAGGGGGGCACGGTTGGCTATCCATTTTTTTTTATTTTCAAAATCTTTTTACTTGAAAAATCATAAAATAAATAAATACTCACTAAAAAATATAAATTTTTAATCCCAAACTAGATGCTCCTATCTATCTTTCTACCAAAGAGTTTTCAAAAATATTAAATAGTGCTAAAAAAATGGGGGGGCACGACCGATTGTCTACTATGTTTTTTTACAAAAACATGATCACCTATTGACATTTTATATTTTTAACCCACTTACACTTAACCATTGTTTTTTTTTCAAATAGTAGTTTAGAAACTAGACTTGAAATGCTACAATTCATGTTCTTATAACATCTTCAAATTTTGAGTGTAACTATCTCAAATAACTCGTACAAGTTGAAGTTTTTTATTTTTCAGAAAAAGATGTCCACTTAAGACCCCCTTTTGGCCCCCATTTCCATGCACTTACCCTCTATTACATCACTTTTACAACGCAATGAAAATTAAAAAATCTAATATCAAATAGTTATATTAACATTTATTTTTTATTTTCAAAATAAATATGTATCTTTTGATTATATCTTTATACAAACTTAGCATTATACATATTACATTTAACATTCCAAACATACAAAAATATATAAAATGGAATGAAATTAACTTATTTTTAAATACAAACAAGAATGTGGAAAAATAATATAACAATTTCAGATTTTATATATAACTTAAATATGAATAAGAATGCTAAAATATAGTAAATAATAATTCCACACAAAAATTAATGTTATAGGTGAATTAATAACGATGATAAGAATATTTGATTTTTAAGTTGGGAAAATCAATAATTTTTCATCATCCATATAGTAACATGCATATGAGTTTAAATTATAATTTATTTTAAAAGATGACTACGATTTATTATCATCTCATGCTTGTCATAGGCCTAGAAATTAATGACATTCATTGTATATATGACTAGTAAAACTTTCGGAAGTTGTAGATGGTTACATCTTGGAAAATTAGTAGACCATATATTTTAACAAATAATTCCTCTCGTGCGTGTTTATATATATAGATAATTGAAAACTTTGTTAAAATTATGAAAAAATATACACACGATATATAAATTTGTATATGAAAATCGCAATTTACATCCACCTAAAAAAGAGACTAATGAAGAAATTTTGAGTTGATCGGAACTAGTAATTTAAAATTCCAGCCTTGTCACCATCATCATCTAATGGTTCACTATTATCATTTTAATTTATAATTTTATTTTTGTACTTATTGGAGGATAAAATGGAATCTAGGAAATGTCAGGTTTCCATATCCATAGTTAGGATCATCATCATCACCCTCTCCAAAATAAGGACCATCAATTACATTTGGCAATCTATTCACCTATAATGAAATAATTTTAAAATTACTAAAATATTCCAATTTTAACTTATGTTAACTAGTGTAGACACTCAAATTTGGTGATTTTTACTTTGACAACACTTGATTTGGCATGCTTGCTATGATAAATACAACTTCTCCATTCCTTCTTAGAAATTTCGAGGTCCATTATTTATCTTGTTTATCCTTGCACATTGACATGTCGACACAACTTGAGAATATAATGCACAAAATCAATATAGAAACATCAAGTATATCAACCCCAAATTTCATTTGTCACATTTCTTGTTTCCAAAGTAAGGAACATACATATTGGTCAGGATCATATATCCAGTCCTAACGCATCAAGACGGTCTTAGACCGACGTGTCTTCCAATTACACTTTCAAATTTACATCTTTGTTAGGTCATATACTTTATCTAGGTCAAAATTTCTTATATAAATCATCTATAGAAACATATATAAGAATTTAAACACTACCTCATCTGCTAGCATGGAACTCTTAAGGAAATGCATTAGAACGCTCATTTCATACACTTATAAAAGGAATTTAAAAATATCCCTAAATATCATAATAACACATTTAAATTCATTAGGGTAGCACCTACATAAGGTATGAATCTATAAACCAGGTCAAGGAAACCATATCTATCATCTACAAGCACTCAGACATCCTCTCTCCAAGTATTTTAGCAAGAGCCAAGTCAAATCAAACATGGTACCAAATTCCAAATCTGATTGATCTATTTAGATATCACATGTTATGTGGAGAATGACATGTGGTTTGAGGTGTATTCAGTGTAGTGTTAATGTCATTGGTGCATAGGGGTTCCCACAAACCTTGTAGTGTTTTTTTGTAGGACTCTTCATTCACAGTTGTGTCCTCACACCTCTTTATGAAATTGATTTCCCCTTGGAGATATCTAGAAATACCCATGGTGTAGTGAATAATATACTTATATTGATGTCCATAAAGGTAATCCTTGGTAAGAGGAGGATCTGCTCACCTAATATTTTCTAAGGGATTCCTAGGTACACCAGAATGAGTAAACAAAACCTCATGTGGTAATATTAACCTTTGGGTCTCAAGTAGCATTTGCAGTCTTTTATTTTACTAAATAGCTCAAGGTGTGTTGGTACATCACTTAGCCAAAACTAAGCACTCACTTAAAGCGTGCAAGGGTACCAGGTCCCTCTTTTATGGCAGCTTGTTCAAGGAGTTAGCATGATCATACAAATATTCTAGATCCATAATATCCATTCAAGAATAAAACATAACATGAAATAGATCTAGATCTTAACCATATGCAAGATTAACTCATGCAAGAATCAAGATTAAATTTACCGTGTAAGAACCAAATTCACAGATATGTTAATGACCAATATCTTGCCACAAAGATCCATTATATTAATTATTGTAAAACACATAAGCTGCATACATACATAGTTATGTCACCATAAGTCATGTGCGTTCATAAATTGGTAACATAACTCTATTACAAAAATGAATCTTTAAACCATGCAAATTAATACATATTTATAGGTAGTGGGGCATGCCCTTTACTACTCATGCACTCTCCAAAAATAGGCTACATGTTAAGAATAGTCATGTGCCCTTACATGATAAATACAAAAGCATGCAAGCTTGCTAATAATAGATTATCTAATAATATAACTGCAGTCTAATCCTATTAATAGTTCAAAACTATGCATGTCGCTTGATCTTCCACTTATCTAAAATAGCCTTTGCATGCTTTCCAAGTCTTCTACAAAATGTGCTCCGCACTCAACATCCATATTTAGCCTCATACTGAAAATGGATAAGTCTTGACTTTATGCTTTCTGGTCATACCATGTTCCACTATAATTATGTGCACACATATGTGCCCTATGTCCACGCACCCAATCCTTATGTGCCTTCAATACTTAGGCTACAATTCATCAGCCCAATATTACCCCACACTTGCTTCATTGTTGTCCCTGGAAATGGGTAATCATTATCCATCTCTCCATGAATAAAGAATAAATAATGAAATAATATATACACAAAAAGAATGAAAGAATACTTGGGTGCTCTATCCTTCTCGCACGTAAGAATCAACTCTAGATATTTAGCTTTGACCTCTGCTTCTAACTCATTCCAATCACTTAGTGCCTTATTAGTTTTTTCGGGGATGTCTACCAATACCCCATCCATCTCATCCAAATTCATGTTCTCACCTTCATTCTACAACACCCTGAGAACATTTTCTAGGCTCGAGATCATCCCTTCCATGACATCTATCCATTGTGTGATGAGTTTTCCAATCTCCTTGATCCTTTCCTTGTGAGGATCTTGGGTTGTTGCAAGAACCTTGTGTTTTTCTTCTACCAAAGTGAGCCTCTCCTCACACCCAAGTGTCTCATTATTCACTTCCTTAAGGACCTCATCCTCCTCTTCCATATTCCTTGTCTTTATTATTACATCAGGTACCATGCACATATTCAATACCGAATCTTTATTTTTCAATTCATCCTTCAAGGTTTGCAGTATAGACTCATAACTTGTAATCATGCACGTTATTGTTTCCTTGGAATTTTCTACGTGTGTTACAATATCCTTTGGTTTTGGAATGTGCATTGGACCTTCATCCATCACCATATGAATAAGTGTGCACAAATAGTGCATTACAGAGAGGAACTTTTCTAGGACTTTATCTTCCAGATGTGGACTTGCCTTCAAAATTTCATCTCCAATTTTTCTTTTCCATAACTTGACTAATGTACTCACCTTTTCCTCAATGGTCTCCTTTTCCTCTCTGTTAGGTGTTTTATCTTTGTATCTTTATCTTCTCAAAGTGCCATAATATTTTCCTCTTTATCTATGTTTTTGTGTGTAAATTATGTAGATACCTTTTTTAGTGCATTATTCACTTGTTCATCCGACATATGAGTAGGATTAACTAAGTTACATGGTGAGAGTGTGGCACTGTCTTCATCCTCCATGAGACACACAACTTTCACACATAAAAATTAGGCTCATCATCTCGAACCCATCTATTCCTAGCCATATAAGTCCCCTTAGGCTCCAAAGTGCTTTGCAACCTAGCACATATAATTTTTGTTTGGTCATTGACATACCCAACTGTAGGATTCTCATATACTCCTTCATCCTTCTCCTTTCCTGAGCGCTTACCTTTGGGAACATGTATGCCCATATCAAGAACTATTCCTTTCACTGTTTGTGTAGTAGTAGGTGCACCAAATGGTTCACCTTTATCTTCACTCCGCTCTGCATCAAGAGTTCCAACCATCCACTTCATGTTCCCATAATCCTCCTACATCATATCTCAATTATTTGTGTAGATTTTCCTCAACATTCTCATTATCATCCTTGGTATTCGACACGCTATCATCTAATTTTTCTCCCTCACTATCCTTCCTGGGAATGTACTTGCACCTTTTTTCTTCTCTGGTTCTACCTTCACAGGGGAGTGTCTAGGAAATCTCCTAAGGGGTTGTGATGGCCCCACGCCCGAGCTCTGGTTCTTCTCAACACTCTTTTTATACTACACGTCCCCAGACCGTGTTCTATATTTATCTCCATAGCACCCATTTTCACCACTTCTTATTTTACGGGAGGTTTCGGATCTTGCTCTCTTTTCTCCCATAGTTGGTTGTTTCCTGCTCCCATGCTCCAAGCCACCACTGTCTTCTTTAAGTTCTTCTTCTTCTTATTCATCACTAAGGGGTGAAATGGGCTCCTCATCCTGCATCGTGCCCACAATATGTTTCCCCTTGGGTGGTCCAAGGAGCTTGAATTCATTTTCAACATACTTTTCATTTTCCAACTTGGGCTTGAGGTAAATGTATACAAGAGTTGCCCTAGACTTCCCAATTTCCAAACTCATATCTTTAATATTAATATCATCTAAAATCAGTTTTTCAATGTACGCAGACTTACTCGGGTAGACATATGTCTTCTCGGAGTGTATGATAGTCACAATCCACTTTGTCTGCATTGAAGAGAAACCTTTGCGTGTTTGAAAATTTGTGCACTAAGGCCTGAAAATAGCACGTGGTGAAGGCATATAAGAGCTTGCACCATGGGCTCCACTTTCCATCCTTCATGCCAAAATGACCTATGTAAAAATGTTGATAAACTACAAATTGTACTTGTTTTTCCAATACCAAAGGAAGATCTTTAGGAATTCTCCATACCTCCTCAAATGCAACATGCAAGTGTTCATACCAAAAAAAAAATGCTTTGCTTGTAGGATCTACTCATGGATCCATCACATGTGTAATTTTCAAATCTATTTTTCAT
This sequence comes from Taxus wallichiana var. yunnanensis, assembly GCA_018340775.1. Classification (NCBI taxonomy): domain Eukaryota; kingdom Viridiplantae; phylum Streptophyta; class Pinopsida; order Cupressales; family Taxaceae; genus Taxus; species Taxus wallichiana. The sequence continues at coordinate 1,016,214,290 of CM031242.1, forward strand.
AGATTTATTTTCTTCTGGATATTTCCAAATCTTATATTTTGGCCCGTCGAGCACTCTAATTTCTACAAAAACAAGAGACAAAAGGATTGCACCAAAACTTATTTTCTCACCTTGGTACACCTCTTCAACAATGGTCTCAGCAATGAAGTTGGCCAAATTGTATACTACTTCTTATGTCATCTTCTTTGCAATGTGTAACCATGCATTATTCACCTGTGACCAACATTATTGATTGTTCAACTTAGTAATTAGGTGTGCTACCTCCTAAATAACTGGGTACTTCTACAACTTGGGGATGTCCATCCCACACCCTCCCTTCATGTATCCTAGTGCTTTCTTGGTTACTTCTATTTCCTCCTTGTCAGTGAGGTCACTACCTATTTTAGTACCCGAACTCCTCAATCCTATCAGCCTCCCAATTAGGGGCGTGGTAAGCCTCATTTATCACCCAAAAAGTAAAATAATTCCTCATGGACTATACTCATCAACCATTGATATAAATTTTCTGGTTTTCCAAAGTAAGGGACTTCATAAAGTTGTAAAACTCCTATATTTGACAATAATTTTTCCCCCGCATCATCATATACTTCCATATCATTCTATGTTCTCATAGTTGTCTTTACTACCAGCGTGCTTATTCAATTCATATTTTTTATCCTTAGTTATATGGTTATAGTCACTTACTTTGCAAAGTTGTCAAACATGTGATTCCAATTTGTGGTCCATAAAAACCCCTTCTGGATACTACATCTCGAAAAATCAACTTTCGGGGATGTCTTTAACTTCTACTTTGACTTCCTTCTATTTTTTGCCCCTTGTAGCCACCCTAGGTGCTTGCTTAGGTGCCATAATGACTATAAAAGTGTGTTTTTAGTTAATTTGAGCTCTGTAACTCAAAACCCACGTGCCCTAGCTCAAACTTGAACCCTACTTGTCCATTTTCCTCCCTACACACCTTTTCTTCACTCAAACACTTCTTCCAATGGATCACAAACCAATCCCATGCACAAATCCATCTGGTTTAGTTTCGTATTTCAGCTCTTCACACTTCTTTCGCAACTCACTCTTCAAATCGCTCGAATTCTTCATAATCACAAGGTAAAAATGATATCACAACACCACTTTTTATAGTGATTGTAATTTTTCTACATTTATTTCTCTCCACCTACCACCATACTCAACATTAAATTGGCATATGCTGATTTTTCCATGCCTCAGTCATAACCTTCTGGTGTGCCCACTACTTCTTGGCCACATACCTACTTTTCACATGCCTTCATGCACCAAAGTACCTATCCACTGTGCCTTTCACCAAGTAGTTTACACTGATGTAGCCTACCTCATGTTACACTATGTATCCATTCATTCATATGTGGTCTTCATTCATGAATAATCTTTATGTATCCGCACCTTTACTTTAAGCACCGCACAACATTTCTTTATACATACCCATCTTTCGAGAGAACTTTCAAACTTGATCCATTTATCCTGTATATACTCCACACCACACTAAAATTATGTGTGGTCCTTTGTGCATGAATTTAGTGATGGTAATCAACTTCTGGCATGCAAGCACACTTATTACACAAAACATTGAACTAAATTGATAAAGCATAGAAACGATGAAAGGAAACACATGTAAAGGAAATCTAATCCAATGTTAATATTTCCTTATTACAAACATCGAGAAGACTTATTTATAGTAGGGCTTCAGCCTACTCCCATTGAAGTAACCAAGAAATTGTGCTCCATCTAGTTCCAGTAACTGGCAAGCACCTGAATCAAGTATATAAGTCATAACATACAGTCCCAACCAATGAACTTTGATCTTTCTAGGGTGGCACAAGAACTTGAAGTCATAAAGAAGAACCATATGTCCAACTTTAAGCTTCTTATCCTTAATATTCTTATCATGCCATGCCTTATGCCTGTCCTTTTCTATCTTCTGACTGAAGAAGTAATGACACACCTTTCATCCAATTATATCAGTTTGTCAATGTGCTCTTCAAGTGTTTTCTCATCATCCAAACCTCCTAGACAACAATACGCAGACAAGGTAACATGAATTCCACTAGTAAAACACCGTCCACGCTAAACACCAATTGAAAGGGTGTGGCTGTGTTCAATCTTTTATAAGTTTTCATGTATGCCCAAAGTACGACAGAGACTTTATCATCTCAGTCTTTCCTTCCAACATCACAAATATTAGATAATGTATGTCCCAATATCTTGTTGAAAGCCTCAACAGTTCCATTTACCTGTGGGTAATAGGTTGTTGTTTTATGATGTGCCACCATAAATTATTCCAATAATATCTTGATTGTCTCATTAAGAAAATGAGTACCCCTGTCACTTTTCAAACTCAATGGGCATCCATACCTACTGATAATGTTCTCCCACATAAACCTTGTTTCCATAGCTAATGTGTAATCCTTTGTAGGCACCGCTTATGCCCACCTTGTTAGATAATACGTACAATTTATAATGTAGCATGATCCAGTCATGCACATGGGTGGGGAAATAGGACCCATAAAGTCAATTTCCCACTTTTCAAAAGGTTTTGCACTAGCAATAGGCCTTAAAGGCATATCATCTCTATACCTAGGTTTTCCAAGGCCCCGAAAATGATCACAAGCCATATAATATTCTTTACATTCCATATACAAGTGTTTCCCACCATAGGCCAGCCAATAAAATCTTGCACATGGTAGCATCTTCTGCGTAATGTCCACCTGCAATACCACCATGAGCTTCCTCCATAATAGATTCATGCTCATGCTCAAGTACACATCGACATAAAAACTCATCCCGACCCAGTTTATATAAATCTCCACTAATCAACATGTAAGGTTTGGTGCTTATGGCAAGTTGTTTTTTCTTCTCTAAACTCTTCATCCCTTCAAGGGCCACACCGATTCGTAAAAATATAGCAATATCTTCCAAGTCAAAGGGCGTGTGGTTCAACCTAGACAATTATGCATGTTATTGTATCCTCAATTCTATATGCATCCTCCCTAAATTAATACTTGATAAATGACCTGGTCCAAAATTGCTCTTAATCGGCTTAACTACCACTATAAACTCAAATTCCTAAAACAAAAAAATCCAACGGTATATGCGCCCGCAAAACAGGATTTTCACGAAGTACTTAAGTGACATGTAATTTTTATAGAAAATAAAAGGTGTTGCCAACAAGTATTTTTGAAACTTATATAGCACGTAGATCATGGAGAAATCCTCGCACTTTGTATGTGTATAATTATGTTCAGTTGGTGTTAACTTCATGCTTGTAAAAAAAATAGGATGATGAACAATACCTTCCTAGGATGGGCTAATACCATACCAATGACCATGCTAGAGGCATCCACATGCACATGAAAAATTTTGGTCCATGAAGGAAAGCACATTATAGGCACTGTAGCAATACTTTCCTTCAATGTCTCAAACGTGCGTTGTTGTGCTTCACCCCAATGAAATTTGCCTTTACCCTTCAATAATTCTTCTAAGGGTGTAGCGATCTTAGCATAATCTTAGATAAACTTCTTTGTAATACCCTGTGTGCCCCAAGAATCCATGCACCTCACTCTAGTTAGTGGGTTCCTCTAATCCCAAAATAACAACAACCTTAGCATGATCTACCAACAAGCCTTCTTTACATATAATATGTCACAAAAAAGTCCCAAAGGGTGTAGCAATAATACAATTCTTAATGTTTAAGAAGGTGGTCAACTTCCGGTACCTCTCAAACATAAGTCTTAAATTATCACAACAATCTTTCACTAGCCCATAAACTGTCCAATCATCTAGGTAAACTTGTAAAAACTTATGAATGAAGTCTTGGAATAATTACACAACAATACATGAAAAGACTACAGATGCATTCTTCAATCTAAAAGGCATAACTATCTATGGAAAACTTCCCCACCGTGTGGTGAATTTTTTCTTCTCTTGATCCTCTTTAGCAATCCTCCCCGATGATATCCATAAAATCCATCAATGAAGGAGTAGATCTCGTGCCCTACAATGCCTTCCATAATTTCTTTGGTAAAAGGTTTGAGAAATGGGTCTATTCCACACAAATTATTATCCTTCCATCTTTCTTTATACTTATCACCATAGTTCAATGATCACTCCTCGATGCACTCAATGATCCCATAGTTCAATATCTTATCAATTTCCTCCTTTACCCTAACTCACAGATTAGGATTCATCTTGTAAGGCCTCTTCCTAACCAGGTGCACACCTTCCTTTAACTTGATTCTCATCTCACCCAACGAGTTATGTACTCCTTTTAACTCATGATAACCTCTAAGAAATAAGTCATGGAAGTCACACAAAAACTCAATTATCTTTTGCAACCTCGAGTCAAACCAAGAATCTTTGATGATGACCTCCTTAGGTTCCACATCCATCCCAATGTTGACCTTATTTATTTTCATTGGCTCATGGTATGCATGCACCTTCTCATCTGCAATGTCTAAGACCTTGAGTTTACCATTAGTATGCTCAACATCCATATTCTCCACTTTTGCATCGTCAATTACGAAGACCATAGTCCCTTTTTCTTTTTATAGGTAGGCATGCCCAAGATGTTTTACATCTGTCTCTTCTTCTTCAAAGCACGCTCGCAGATCTAACTCACCTAGTAACTCCTAAATAATTTCCTCATCCTTTGCACTATCTCCCATAGTCAAACACTTCATAACCTGTAATGCCTCATTCACTAGAGGTTTAGTAGAAAAATAGTCAAAGGTTTGAATCATACCTGCAATCAATTAGTGTCAATTCCTCGTCTCTCGTATTCAATTATGTGTTAGGTTGTGAAGCCTATTTTTCATGTGTGAAAGTGTTGAAGACTGTACACTAAGAGTACTGTACACTTTTCATGTATCCTCGTCGGGGTTCAGGCGGGCTGTGGGCCCCGAGCTGGGGTCCGGGGTGGCAGCCCCAGTGTGGATTCAGGGCGCCTGAAAAAAAAATAGGCGTAAAATTTTTTGGCCTCGAAAATGCACCCGACATATCGGGAAACGTGCTTTTCTCATATGGGCGAGTTTTTGACCCATAGGTTTATGGGACGGGTTTTACCCATGGTTTTGATACCACGTTTTGTAAAGCAGCTTGCTATTTATTTATGGTCTTATGCATATGATAGATGTACAAGCAAATGTATTGCAAATGTGTTTTGAATTCGGCTGTGAATTCTATAGAGTTTGTTGAGCATAGCTCCAAACGGATCTGGGTATTGTATTGAGAGAGCGGTGGCTTGTAATAAAATATGAGCAAGTGATTCTTGGTGGACGTAGCCCAAATTAGGTGAGCCACGTTAAATCTTTGTCTCTTTGTGTTGTGTTATTTTATTTTGCAATATTATTTGAGATCCGTAATAATTTCGCATATTAGTTTCTACTATTGCGATTCGTGAGGGATTATTCCGCATATTTTATCCCTTATTTCCTAACAATTGGTATCAGAGCCTGGTTTGGTTTGCTGAAGTGTTGAATCGCAGGAAAGTTTTTTAGCTTGAGTGGGAGCTATGGCAGATGAAGGAAGATCTAGGGTTGATAAATTCAACGGGTAGAATTTCAGTCTTTGGAAGATGCAGATGGAATATTACCTTTATCGAAGGATCTTTATACTCTGTTGTCTCGAGAAGGTGAACAAACCCTCGAGTATGACAGAGATACGGAATGGGATTTGTTGGATCGGAAGGCACTTAGAACGATCCACAGAGTCTTGCATCTTCGGTATTATTTAATGTTTCAAAGGAAAAGACTACAAAAGATCTAATGCATGCATTAGGGAAGTTGTATGAAAAACCCTCTACCTCTAATAAGATATTTTTAATGAAAAAGTTGTTTAATATGAATATGTCTAAGAATAGTTCAGTAGCAGATCATTTAAATGATTTCAATACGGTAGTGAATATGCTAGCTTTGGTTACAATAGAATCTGATGAAGAAGTTAGGGCTTTATTAATTTTGTGCTCTTTACCTGAGAGTTGGAATAGCCTGGTAATGGTGGTAAGTAACTCGGTTCCAGCTAACTCGAAGTTGAAGTTTGAGGATGTTGTAGGGGTGATTCTAAGTGAGGAAATGTGAAGAAAAAGCTCTGGGGAATCTTCTACTTCAGGGAATGCTTTGACAGTGGAAACTAGAGGGAGACAAAAGAATAGAGGAAACCGTGGAAAATCAAAAGATTGGGCAAGGTCAAAATCCAAGAACAAGATTGTATGCTGGAATTGTGGAAAGCCTGGGCATGCAAAGAAGGACTGTTGGGAGCTTCGGGATAAGAAGAAACAACAAGAAGAAAACAAGGAGGCAAATGTGGCAACGGGTAATGTATGTCAGGATGCTTTGATTCTTTCTTTGCACAATATTACTGAATCTTGGGTTTTAGATTCAGGGGCTTCTTTCCATGCTTCTCCACATAGGCATTATTTTGTTGATTATGTTCAAGGAGATTTTGGGCATGTTTTTCTTGGTGATGATGAGCCTTGTAGCATAGTTGGAAAAGGTTCTGTTCAGGTTAAGATGCAGAATGGGAATACTTGGCTATTGAAGGATGTCAGACATGTGCCTACATTAAGACGAAATTTGATATCGGCAGGGCAGTTGGGAAGTGATGGTTGTCTTGTCGTGATATTTGTGAGACTCTTGGAAGGTTACCAAGGGTGCTCTTGTGGTGGCAAGAGGTAAGAAGGTTGGAACCTTGTATTTAACCACTGATAGTACTAATGATTGTAATCTTGTGGCTTCAGATGTAGATACAACATTATGGCACTATAGGCTCGGTCATATGAGCCATAAGGGCATGAACATCATAAAGAAGAATTTTCCTGGATATACGTAAAACAGTTTCGATTTTTCGTGAGAACCGCATGTATGGGAAATAGAAGTGAGTAAGGTTTCTCAAGGTTGGACCTACAAAGAAAGAGAGTAAGTTAGAGCTGGTGCATTCTGATGTGTGGGGGCCAGCTCAGGTATCATCTCTTGGGGGTTCAAGTTATTATGTTACTTTTATTGATGATGCAACAAGGAAAGTTTGGGTTTATTGTATTAGAAACAAATCTGATGTATTTGACACTTTTGTTAAATGGAAAGCCTTAGTAGAGAATGAAACAGGTATTAAGCTAAAATGTCTCAGGTCAGATAATGGAGGGGAGTATTGCAGCAATGAATTTGATGATTACTATTCTAATAATGGAATTTGCAGGCAAAAGATGGTTCCAGGAACTCCGCAGTCAGAATGGGGTATCAAAAAGGATGAACAGAACAATAATGGAATGTGCTAGGAGCATGAGGTTACATGCAAGACTCCTCTTTCTTTTTGGGCGAAGCGGTGAGCACAATCTGTGTACTTGATAAACAGAGGACCCTCAAGTGCCTTGGATGGAGGCATACCGAGGAGGCTTAGTATGGTAAGAAATTTGATTATTCATTTCTTAGAGTCTTTGGATGTGAGGTGTTTGTTCACACGCAAAAGGATGATAGGACTAAGCTAGAGGCTAAATCAGAAAAATGTACTTTCATTGGTTATGGTGGTGATGACTTTGGATATAAATGTTGGAGTATTAAGGACAAGAAAATCATTCGATCTAGGGATGTGGTCTTTAATGAGAAAGTCATGTATAAGCAGCAGTTGCAGGAAAACAGGGAAGAATCCAAGAAAGAATATGCAGTGGTAGAGGATCTTCCAGATGGGAAAGTGACACATGAATTAGTTTAGGAACCCCCTCAACAGGAACCCCAAACTCCTATATTGAGGAGGTCTTCTAGGGTAAGAAGAGAACCTGAACGTTTTTCTCCTTCTCTTTATTATTTATTACTCACTGATAGTGGAGAACTAGAGAGCTTTGATGAAGCAATGCAGGTAGATGCTAGGAAGAAGTGGGAGCAAGCCATGGATGAGGAGCATCAGGCTCTCATGGAGAACCAGACATGGGATTTGGTAAAGCTACCCAAAGGAAAAAGAGCATTACAGAATAAGTGGGTGTTTAGATTCAAAGAGGAAGAAGGAGGCAAGAAAAGATACAAGGCCTCGGTTGGTGGTCAAGGGGTTTGCACAAAAAAAGGTATAGATTTTGATGAGATTTTTTCTCCTGTAGTAAAAATGACTTCTATTAGAACTATTCTTGGAATAGTGGCAGCAGAAGACTTGCACTTAGAATAGTTAGATGTAAAGACTGCATTTCTCCATGGCGATTTGGAGGAGGAGCTATATATGCAGCAGCCAGAAGGATATGAATTCAAAGGTAAAGAGGAGATGGTGTGCAAACCGAAGAAGAGCTTGATGGCCTAAAACAAGATCCACGTCAATGATATAAGAAATTTGATAGCTTCATGATGGAGCAAGGTTATATCATATGTCATTCTGACCATTGTGTGTATACAAAGAAATTTGAGGATGGAAGTTATATTATCCTGTGTTTGTATGTTGATGACATGTTTGGTTGCGCAGTAAAAACATGCAGAAATAAAAGTAATCAAGAAGCAACTAAGCGAATCATTTGCTATGAAGTATTTGGGTGCAATAAACAAATCCTTGGTATGAGGATATCTCGGGATAGGAAGGAACGAAATCGACTTTATCTCGTAAAGAGTACATTAAGAAGTTCTTAGAGAGGTTTAATATGCAGGATGCTAAACCGGTTGGGACTCCTTTGGCAGGCCATTTCAAGTTATCAAAGGAGCAGTGTCCCAAGATAGAGCAGGAGAGAAACCAAATGTCCAAGGTACCTTACTCATCAGCAGTTGGCAGTTTGATGTATGCTATGGTATGCACTAGGCCTGATATTGCCCATGCAGTGGGAGCTGTGAGTAGATTTATGAGTGATCCAGGTAAAGAGCATTGGCAAGCAGTAAAGTGGATCCTTCGGTATTTGAGAGGGACCATGGGGATAGTTTTGTGCTATAGTGGATCAAACACCACTTTACGTGGTTATGTAGATTCAGATATGGCTGGAGATGTAGACAGCAGGAGGAGCACGACATGTTATATTTACACTGTAGGTGGGACAGCAAAGTGAGCTGGATTTCACGACTACAGAAGCTGGTGGCTTTGTCAACCACAGAGGCTGAGTATGTTGCTGCCACAGAGGCAAGCAAAGAGATGATTTGGTTACAACAATTGCTTGAGGAGTTGGGGCATAAGCAGGAGGAATGTAAGTTGCATAGTGATAGTCAGAGTGCTATACACCTAGCTAAGAACTCTGTTTTCCACTCTAGGACAAAGCATATACAGTTAAGGTACCATTTCATCAGGACAGCTTTGGAGGAAGAGAAGTTGAAGTTGGAGAAGATTCATACCAGTCAGAATCCTGTAGACATGATGACTAAGGTGGTCACAAGGGAAAAACTGAAGTTGTGTTCAGCTTTGGTTGGTCTTCACAGAAACTAGTGAAGGGTTGAGAAGCTTTCTCAGAGGAAAACTAGTCTCCAAGTGGGAGATTGTTAGGTTGTGGAGCCTATTTTTCATGTGTGAAAGTGTTGAAGACTATACACTAAGAGTACTGTACACACTTTTCATATATCCTCGTCGGGTTCGGGTCGGGCCGGGCCGGCCCCGAGCAGGGGTCCGAGGCGGCAGCCCCAGAATCAGGGTTCGGGGCGCAGCCTCCGAAAAAAAAAAAAAAAAAATTAGGCGTAAAATTTTTTGGCCTCAAAAATGCACCCACATATCAGAAACGTGATTTTCTCATATGGGTGAGTTTTTTTTGACCCATAGGTTTATGGGACGGGTTTTGCCCATGGTTTTGATACCACAGTTTTGTAAAATTGCTTAAGCGATTGTCTATTTATATGGTCTTATGCATATGATAGATGTACAAGCAAATGTATTGCGAGATGTGTTTTGAATTCGGGCCGTGAATTCTCAGAGTTTGTTGAGCACTCCAAACAGATCCGGTATTGTATTGAGAGAGTGGTGGCTTGTAATAAAATCGAGCAAGTGATTCTTGGTGGACGTAGCCCAAATTGGGTGAACCATGTTAAATATTGTCTCTTTGTGTTGTGTTATTTTATTCTCGCAATTTTATTTGAGATTTGTAATAATTTCCACATATTAGTTTCTATCTTTGTTGTGATTCGTGAGGGATTATTCCGCATATTTTATCCCTTATTTCCTAACATTATGCATAAGTGTACCATGTACGTGCACAACTTCATAAGGTGAAGTAGAATTTGTATACCCATAGTGAATGTGGTAAGGTCTCTTGTCCCTCTGTCCCTCTATCCGCAGTCTCTCACAATATCGAACATGATGTGAACAGAATACTTCCCATGGAATTCACATGTCTTGGTCTTCACATTACTTCAAATAAATCTAGCACATAAGGTGATTCTCACTTCCCACCATTCTAAAATCCCATCTCTATGTACCATCCCCCCAGTGCGTTGTTATCCCACGTAAGGTATACACCAGCATATTCCTTCTTTCCACTTGGTTTTTCCACTAGGTTTCCATAGTGTGTTAAAATACTTCAAGATTTCCCTTACACGTGTACCGAGTTACCCGGTTACCGCCAACATGCCTAACAAAGTGTGGTTTTCTTATGCGCATGACTGCATTTTTCATCTCACACCTAATCATTTCATAATTCATATGCATCCAGTTATCACAAGCGATGCTAGTTGTATCACTCATTAACCGTGCATCGTCCCACTGAATAACTCCTTCCTTCGATGGCTTAATTACTTCAGGATCTCTAATGGTGTGCACATAAATTTTGTTCAAATCCTCTTCACTCAAAATTTCTACATAAGGTGCATATTTTCTATCCATTAATTACGTGGTCTTTTTGTTCTCAAAAATCATATTTCCTTTATTAAATATCAAACCAACATTATTCGCATAGTACCAAGGGCGCCCAAACAATGTTGGAAAAGCGTCTACCTCTACTAGTGCCAAGACCTCAAAGTCCCCAGTAAACTTGGCCTCTTATATAGTAATAGTAGCATCCTTCAAGACTCCAATGGGCATGGCTTTAGTCATGTTTTCCATTAACAACACATTTGAAGATGGCTGTAATGGTGGCCTCCCCATCTGATTCTATGTGTCCAAGGTGAGTACATTCACTTATGCACCTGTATCAATAAAAGTATTACTCAATAGCCATCTGTCAGCAACTGCATTTAGATTGATCTCTTTGTCATAATCCAAACTGTGAGGAGGTAAGTTAGAATGTAAAATTTTTCTATCGCGCTCAACTCCAAAGCACACAACATCTTCCCCCTTAGCCATTCCCCAATAAAGGAGTGATGTTTTCTTGTCGCAACATCTTACAAACCTCCCTCAAGTCATCAACATCTTTCTAAGGAAGCTCAAATAATTTTGCCTGCTCCAAAGCTTTCGCGACTACTCTTTCAAGCATTTTATCTCACCCTATAAATTCCTAATAACCTCCATGGTTTCTTTCTAAAATTCCTTCGATAAGTAGGGTCGGATTGTGCAGAAATACCTCCTCTTTTGTAATAATAGGCTTATACTTTAGAACTTCCCGGCACATGTAGCCTCAACACGTGTTGTGTTTTAAAATTATACTTTAACAACCACATTCAGGGGACAACAAGACCCTCCTCTTTGATGGGATAGGTTCCCTTATTAAAAGCAAGAAGCAAAACTTATATACAAATGTAGAACTTTCAAAGTGTGGATACCTGATACTTTGAAATGTTTCATGCCCAAAATATCATCAATATGAAAGAATAGAAGAACTAAGAAGATGAGAGAGGAAGAACATAACAATACTTTCAGGAAATATAGATAGCAAAGTATAACTTTATACGTATTGAGTCACGGAGATGCAAAAATGAATCATTCACTTTGATAACCGATATAATTCCATAGACACAAAGTTCCGAAATCATATAAACAAGAACACAGTTTATTAGCATGCAAAGATGGATGATTCACAAATTCAAACAAGGAAAGAAGGAATTACAGAGGAAGAAAGAGACAAGACTTCGTATTGATTATTTTTGAATCTATTACAATTTCAAGAATGTTAGGATCCAACCCTTCATAATGGAATGGAGAAGCCATTAAATAATCTTAAAAAATGGTTACATTCAGTTTCTTGGTTCTTACGAAGCGTTAATGGCAGAAAAAATGATGCTCTATAATGTAGCCGTTAAACCTATTTTGTAACTTCAAATATGAGTCATCCATGTGGAAGAGATTTGTTGAAGCGGGCCTAAGGAAAACTTTATCCTGGCATGAGTGGAGTCACAACTCATTTTACAACTTTAATTACTTTTGGAAATAAAACCAAATTTCCAAAATTTCTCTGTGATGACCTGCCTTCCCTCTTTGACTATTCAACGTAGGCATCAACACGTGACTTCACTGGCGCTAGTAGGATTATGCTTCACTTTATAATTTTACACCCTTTTGGAAACAAAGGTAAAATTCCTAAAGTGTCCCAACAACCCACCTCTCCATTTTTGACTTAGAAATGGCCATGTGTCCCTTTGTGGGCCTTAGGCATTCTTTTCACATTTTACACCTTTAGCGAAAATTCCTCAAACCACAAAAAGGGGCCGCCTTCCCGCCACCGCACTTTGTTACATGGCCATGTGTCCTTTTACGGGCGATTAAGTATTTTTGTTTTTTTGACTAATTTCCTCTATTTAGCAATGGCTCTATGTCTAACTCGGGACACGTGGAGGGCTGGCACAAGTTTGGGGAACTACCTTTGGCTTCGACCCTTGAAGTTGCACCAATGAGGCATGTGGCGTCGTCCACTGAACCTTCCATACTTAGCCGATTCGGGTTTTTTTTGTTTTATTTTCAAACTTAGGACATGTGGAAAGCCTACACTCATTTGGGGACTATCCCTCAGGCTCTGTCCTTTGAGTTGTACTGTTGAGACGCGTGGAGGATTTTTCTACCGCTTGAAACAGCCAATCAGGATCCTTTAGGCCATGGGGCCAATTTGACACTTTTGCAACAAATAACAAAAGTGACAAGTTTAAAAGATAAACCCACCACGCCACATCCAATCAGAGATGTCCATGTACCCATGGATGTTGGGGCACAAATTGATAGGGAAGATACACCGTCATTCATGATTGTGGAAAAATAAAAAAGAAAGGAAAACCCCACCTTTACGCCCGAATTTCAAATTGTTCTCCATGGAATGAAAAACTGCAAACAATACTAGGCTCAACGTGATCCACATAACCAAAGAGAAGGATTGACAATGACATTCGAATGAAGGAAAATATTTTCAAGCAAAAGCATGGATTACTCCATGGTACTCGACTCAAAATTTTCAAAACTTGACTTCAAAAGAGGGAAATTTTGAGGGCAAAAACAGTGGCTCTTTTTGGGGATGACTTGACAGAGGAACGAGGTAAGATCAAGAACCATAGAAAAACTCTGGGAAAGAAGAGTAGTGCCTTATCCATTGGGCAATAGAGTCAAAGCCAAAACCAATACAAAAGACAACACACACGCAACGGGAAAAGGAAATAAACCAAAAAGGAAAGACCAAAAACAAAACACAAAGGAATGACCAAAAACCAAAACATTGTACACAATATACATAAGGACTTGCCTAATCACCTAGGACTTGAACAACTTCAAATACTACCCACTATAAGGAAGTGGGAGAGGAGATCCATCCATATAATCCAAATAGAAAGAGTTTTCTCTAGCAAAGTGCCTGATTTTGAAAGGACCAAGCCAAAGAGAATCAAACTTACCATGGCTTCCTCAAGGTTCATGTATTTTGTCCCACAACAGAACAATGTCTCCCACTTGAAAATCTCTTGGGTCTAGCTTTCTTGTCAAACAAAGCTTTCACCTTCAGTTGATGAGCTAAGATTCTATCAAAAACTTACAACATTTCTTCATCTAGCTTCTGGAGATACATGATCCTCTTGTCCAAGGAACTGGTAAAGCTTGAATCTTCAATAGCCTTCATTAAGTGCAAGGCTGGAAATTCCACTATTACTGGTAGTTTAGCTTTAACACCATACACCACTTGAAATGGAGACATCCCAATTGCTCTTTTGGGTGTAATTCTATCTACTCAAAGAGCATCATAGAGCTTCTTGTGCCAATTCCTTTGAGAATCATTTACAAGCTTTCGAACAATGGTTACCAAATTCTTATTTATTGATTTTGTTTGTCCATTCCCTTGAGGATAATAATCTGAAGAATGAGCAAGGGAGATCCCATAGTCATAGCAGAAATCCATCATCTCAGAAGAAGAAAAATTGGAAGCATTATCATTTACAATCTTGTTTGGCACCCCAAACCTTATCAAGATGTTCTCTTTGATGAAATTACACACCAACTTAGAAGTAGTTCTTTTGACTGGAATAGCCTCTACCCACTTTATGAAGTAATTTTTAGTGAGCTTAGCACATGAGTATGCTCAAGACTAGAAAGTGGGTTAAGAGTTCCAATGAAATCTAATCCCCACTATTGAAAAGGCTCATCAATCACTACTTTGGTTTTAGTGGTAAAGCAGCCAACTTAGGTATTCCAACAAAAGTTTGACAGATTCAGACTTACCTACCCATTTTGATGCATCTCTAAATAATGTAGGCCAATATTACCCAAAGACAAAGGATTTTATGGGAAGTGACAATAGAAGAGAAGTTCCCTCACAAGCCTGATCATGAAAATTTGATAACAACTTCTTCTGTTTCTCTTTGTCCACACACTTCAAGAATCTTCCATCTATGCATCGCTTGAACAAAGCATTCTCCTATAATACATATTGTAAAGACCTTAAATTGATATTGTCTTTTCCTTAGCACTCAAGTGGGATGGACACTCTCCATAAGTAACAAAATGTGCAATATCAGCATACCATTCATCTATTGAACTCGGGAAGAGGACAACAGGAACATCAACTACTTCTTTGGACAATTCTACATCATCACCTTCAACAATAAGCTCACATAAGCCTTTACCTCAAACTAGCTTAGTTGGCTTGATATCAAGGTCATATTCTTGGAATTTTGCTACCCAATTTCCTCTCTTAGTTCCAAACTCTGTTATGTAAGAATAGAATTGATGGTTGTATCAAGTACAAACACAACAAAGTGATAATTAAGAATATAAAACCAAAAGCGCTTGATAGCTTTGACCACTAAAAAGCATGTTTCTCCATCATACTATATTTCAATTTTAGAACATAGCTCATGAATGCAATTGGAAGTTCATTACTCTCATAATTTCTCCGAGTTAGGATAGTAGCCAAGGTACTCTCTATAGCATAGCAATAGATGATAAAAATTTTCCTAAAATCGGGACATGCTAATATGGGAGTCTTAGTAATGGCTTTCTTGATACCTTTAAATACTTCCTTACCTTTGGAAGTCCAACCAAATTTTTCTTTCCTTTCATCATGTGAGTAATGCTCATAGTCAGTTCTACAAAATTAGGAATAAATCTCCTGAGGAATTTTATCTTACCAAAGAAAGAGTGAACACCCTTTTTGCTTGTGGGAAGAGGAATTTGCTGGATTGCTTGAACTCTTTCTAGATCTATCTTGATCCCTTATTTTGATACGATATGCCCTAAAGCAACTTGCCTTTAGTGACACAAAAGATAAACTTCTTAGGATTAAGAGAATCTTCATGTTATTTGCATTTTTGAAGGACTGACTTCAAGATGTTGAAAGTGATCTACCCTTGTTTTGGAGAAAAGCAGTCAAATCATCAAGGTACACAAAAATAAACTTTCCCTTTAGATCTGCCAAAATCCAAGTCCATTTCCCTCTAAAAGGTGGTACCAAAGCATTGATAAGACCAAAAGTCATTATATTGTAGGAAAAGGTCCCAAGGAGTAGTAAAGATAGTTTTATGTTGATATGGGATATTGAATTCCACTTGATTGTACCCTGAGAATCCATCTAGCATAGAAAACATCTCAGAGCTTGTGACAACTTGCAAAACTTGATCCATCATGGGAAGAGGATAGTTGTCTTTCAGAGAGGCCTAATTCAAATTCCTGAAATCCACACAGATGTGAATCTCACCATTCTTCTTCTTGATAGGCACAATGTTGGAAATCCATGTTGAATGATGTATAGGGAAATAATCTTTTCCTTTAGTAACTTCTGGATCTCTTGAAAAATAGTGCCAACAAATTTAGGATTGTATTGCCTTTGCTTCTTCTTGAAAGGTTTGATCCCAGGTTTTAGAGGGATAAAGTGTTGCATCTCCTTTGGTTGAAAAGCCTTGAGATCATCATATGAATAAGCAAGAACATCAGCATACCTTTTTAGTAGATTTACTACTTTCTTCTTCTCTTCTTGAGTGTAGCATTTTCCAATGTTCACCATCTTGGGTTCATCAAGACTCCCAATATTAACCTTTTCACATTCAAAGCAGACTATCGAGCTCCTTGAGAAGCTTTAGATTTGATGTACCTATCATGCTTATCAAACAGATCTTCCAAACTCACCAGCCCTTTAGGGATCTTGTTACCTTTCAATTTGATGTAGCCATCTTAATCCATCTCTTCCTTGATATATCCTTCATTAGAGGATACACACTCTCTAGGAAGAGTTTCACTTCCTTCAAAATATAGCTGATCAAAATTATCCTTAAGCTCCAAGAATGAGAGCAAGTGTTGATCATCATTGAAAACCTACCAATTGTTTGCATTATCTGGTATATTGGGCCTATGAATCATTTCAATGGTAAATTTCTCCTGAGAGAAATTTGGGTGAGGAATCATCAAAGATCCTAAGACAGCTAGAGAATCAGCTCTAGTGTTCCTTTCTCTTGGCACAACTTCAATGGAGAAAGCATCAAGAAAATCAATGGAATCCCAAAAATATTTCTATAATGTTTCAACCTCCTATTCTTGACTTGGTAAATATCCCTTACCTGTTTCAAAATAATCTTTGCATCTCCATGATCACAAAGGTTATTCACTCCCATTTCTTTTTCCATGTTCAATCCAAGTATGAGTGCCTCATATTTAGCTGTATTGTTTGTATTTTCAAAACAAAGCTTGAATGAAAAAGGATGAATCTTCCTTCGGAGAGCTTAGCACCACACTAGCCCCGAACCAGCTAAAGAGTAGCTTCCATCAAACTCCAGAGCCCAAATGCCATTAGGATCATGAATCACTCCCTTAGGAAGTTTTACCTCATCTTGTGACATGATCATATAGTTACCATGCCCTATATTTGCATAAAGTATTTGATCTTTTGGATCATCAATCTTTTGCACAATGTATTGATTTGTTTCTTAGGTAGAATATTCTTCATTTTTCCATTGACAGGGATCAAAGCATGTGACCAATCCATCTGAATTTCACCTCCTACCTCCTTACAAAAATTTCTACTCAAAGAAAAAGCCCATATGAGGGAGGAATATCAATTATCAAAATAGTGGCTAAGACCCTTTTTCTCGGAAAAGCATCAAAAGTTACTTGTGCATCTTTAATTCTCCCAACCAAAGGCACTATTCTACTCTCCATGGAATAGCAGGAACCAAAGACACATGTTAGAGTTAGGCCCAAAGCATGAGCTACTTTTGTAGGCATTACATTGTCTGATGCTCCTAAGTCTATAACATAATTACCTGAGTTTATGGCCAACTATGAGGAGAGTCACATATAATGGTTCAACTTTCTCATTAGGGAAAGTGACTGCAGCCACAAGGCTTGGTTGAGGTGAGGAACAAGGAGTGGGAAAAAGACCTTTAGAAGCATGGGATGAAGCTTGGGATTTGGAATTAACAAATTTTACCATTTTATCAAAGGCTTTGGGATGGGTTTGGTAAAACTCGCCTTTGAAATTTGGATTTTGGAATTTTTGAGGTGATCAATGATATCAAAAGATCCAGAGGTGGATGGGGAATCATTACTAGGAACATGAGAGACTTTTTATTTCTCGGTTTTAGGATTTGAAAGACAAGAATTTTTGGAAATAGAAGTAGAAGAAGGAGGATTAGCATTACTCACATTTCGTGTGGAGTAGTGGGAATAGGAGCTCCTCTTCTTGCAATCATTGGAATAGTTATAGGAAACTCCTTGGATTTCTTAGCAGGCTACACCACTTTTTCTTTTCTGTTTGTTTGTTTTCGAGTCATGATAGCATATGAATCACTTTTCATATCTACTACACTTTCATCATATTCATCTTCATCATCCATACCTTCAGTGGTGAGGAAATGAACTTGAGATCCACCAAGATCCTTCAGTTCTTCATCAACCTCTTATTCTAGTTCTTCAAAGAGTTCATTAAACTCCTCATCATCAGGTTCTTGAACTTCACAATTTGCATTGACTAGAACCTTGATGGGTAGGCCTTCAATAGCCAATCTAGGCCGAGAAGAAGGAAAATGGTTCCTGGGCTGAAAATTCTTCCTTGGAATGTCTTGGTAAGGAGCATGTTGAGCCAATTGTTTCTTGATAGTAATGAGATCATTTGCAAGCTTCGTACTAACCGATCGAATGGGATCCAGGAGATGAGGAAGAAGAAGATTGCTTTCGATTTGGAAGGTTCTCTTTTTAACTTACCAGACATGATTAAATCATCCTCAACACTGATAGCCAAATGTTGATCAACATCCAGAGTTTCAATGTTAGCTATCCTTAGTGCATAGCTTACTTTAGGTAATTGAGCATTAAGGAAGAATCACTTTTGGATTTGATCCACTGGATGAGTGTTCTATGGAATTTTATGAATGAGCTTGTTGAATTTGGCCACAAATTCTCTCATGGGCTCGAATGGTTCTTTCTTGATATGAGAGATTTGAGCTAACAAAGCATGCACATACTCAGCATGTTTGAAATGTTGCTCAAACTAAGTTGTCATGGTGGTCCAATCAGTAATTGATCCAACATGAAGATGATATAATCAATCAGCAACATTGTCCTGCAATGTCTCCACAAAAATCTGACAGAGACATCTTCATGTTCAACCCCAAAAATCCCATATGCAATAATGAAGGTTACAATGTGTTCCATCACCTCTGAATTTAGGAAAACTTTTCATGTTACCCCTAGGTAACTCATGCAATGGATGAGGAAGAGTAAGAGGCCCAACCCATTATCCCCAATGTAAAGGAGATATCATCTTTGGAAAAAATGATGAAGGGGAACTAAAACACCAACAAGTATTAAAGCACAAAGATTAGGACTGATTTGTTCTTCAAGAATGTTATTCTTGGAATTATTGTCTTTAACAGGAGGTTTGCTTATAGAACAAGTTCTTTTGTTCCTTCTTACCGGAGGGAGAGAGAATTTTTTTACTCGAGAATTTGAAAATGGGAATCTTCTACCCCGAGAGCTTTCTTCCCACGTGTATACCATAGAGTTGCTTGGACCAAAAATGATCTTGAAGTTGTTCTTTTAGAAAAGGGGTATGTTTGAAATGAAATCCATGATAGTAGAATGACCAAAAATTTTTGGGTTTTAAAATTATACTTTAACAACCACACTCGGGGAAA
This sequence comes from Taxus wallichiana var. yunnanensis, assembly GCA_018340775.1. NCBI lineage: Eukaryota > Viridiplantae > Streptophyta > Pinopsida > Cupressales > Taxaceae > Taxus > Taxus wallichiana. The sequence goes on from CM031242.1 coordinate 1,016,233,714, forward strand.
AGAAATTCCCTCCTCTTTGATGGGATAGGTTCCCTTATTGAAAGCAAGTAGAAAACTTATATAAAAATGAACAACTTTCAAAGTGTGGATACCGATACTTTGAAATGTTTCATGCCCAAAATATCATCAATATGAAAGAATAGAAGAACTAAGAAGATGAGAGATGAAGAACATAGCAATAATTTTAGGAAATATAGATAGCAGAGTATAACCTTATACGTATTGAGCCAAGGAGATGCAGAATAGAATCATTCACTTTGATAACAGATATAATTCCATAGACACAAAGTTCCAGAAATCATATAAACAAGAACACAAAGTTTCTTAGCATGCAAAGATGGATGATTCGCAAATTTGAACAAGGAAAGAAGGAATTGCAGAGGAAGAAAGGGGAAAGACTTTTGTATTGATTATTTTCGAATCTATTACAATTTCAAGAATGCCAGGATCCAACCCTTAATAATGGCATGGAGAAGCCATTAAATAATCTTCAAAAATGGTTACATTCGGTTTCTTGGTTCTTGCAGAACCATTAATGGTGGCAAAAATGATGCTTTGTAATGCAGTTGTTAAACCTATTTTGTAACTTCAAATATGAGTCATCCACGTGGAAGAGATTTGTTGAAGCGGTCCTGAGGAAAACTTTTATATTTTGTGCTTTTTAGAGAAATGGAACTTTGGAACATTTTGGCCTACCCATCCACTTTTGATACATGCCTAACACGTGGCTTTACTTTATTGGGAATGGATTCGTGGCTCACTTTTAAAATTTTAACTCTTTTTAAAGAAAAATCTCAAAAACTCAAATTTCTCCACCAACCCGCCTCTCCGCGTTGAATTTACAACGCGGGCTCAAAACCCCAGTAGAGTCGTGGATATTTTTTATACTTTAACTCCCTTTTGGAAATAAAACCTAAATTCCTAAATTGCTTCGACAACCCACCTTCGCGCTTTGAATTTTAATGCGGGCTCAACATTTGACTTTATCGCTTGGCATGAGTGAGTCACATGACTCATTTTACAATTTTAATCCATTTTGGAAATAAAACCAAATTTTTGAAAGGGTTCTGATGACCCGCCTTCCCACTTTGACTATTCAATGTAGGCATCAACATGTGGCTTCACCTAGGCGCTAGTGGGGTTACACTTCACTTTATAATTTTACGTCCTTTTGGAAACAAAGGTAAAATTCCTAAAGTGTCTTGATAACCCGCCTCTCTACTTATTACTTAGAAATGGCCACATGTCCCTTTTCGGGCCTTAGGAATTCTTTTCACATTTTACACCTTTCACCATAATGCCTCAAACCACAAAAGGTTCCACCTTTCCGCCACCACCTATTACATGGCCACGTGTCCTTTTGTAGGCTAGTTAAGTATTTTTGTATTTTTGACTAAGTCCCTCTATTTGGCGAAGGCTCTATGTCTAACCCGGGAGACAAGGAGGGCTAGCGCAAGTTTGGAGAAGCTGCGTTTAGCTTCGACCCTTGAAGTTGCGCCAATGAGGCATGTGGCACCGTCCATTGAACCTTCTGTACTTAGCCAATTCGGGCTTGTTCTGTATTATTTTCAGACCTGGGACATGTGGAAAGCCTATGCTCATTTGGGGAGTGTCCCTTGGGCCCTGCCCTTGGAGTTATGCCATTGAGACACGTGGAGGATTCTGCTACCGCAAACAGCCTAATCGGGATCCTTCAAAGCCACGGGGCCAATTTGACACTTTTGTAACAAATAACAAAAGTGACAAGTTTAAAAGATAAACCCACCACGCCGCATCCAATCAGAGATGTCCACATACCCATGGATGTTGGGGCACAAATTGACAGGGAAGATACGCCTGTCATTCACGATTGTGGAAAAATAAAAAAAAAGAAAGGGAAAACCCCACCTTTACACCCAAATTTCAAATTTTCTCCATGGAATGAAAAATTGTAAACAATACCAGGCTCGACGTGATCCACAACCAAAGAGAAGGATTGACAATGACATCCGAATGAAGGAAAATATTTTCAAGAAAAAGCACGGATTACTCCAAGGTACCGACTCAAAATTTTCAAAACTTGACTTCAAAAAGAGGGGAATTTTGAGGGTGACAATAACACGTATAGTGACTAACATAGGAAACATCTCAAGATTAGGCACTACTTTTTAAAGAGCCACCGATCTCCCACGGTGATTTGAAATATAACCATTCCCAAGCCATTATCCTGTTTATGCTTCTTTCTCAGTGCTCATATAAATCCAGGCATTCTTTATAATTGTGGTTCTTTCCGTAAAAGGAGAAAATAACATTCTAATGGAATTCATGCTTATAATGATCAGGGGATCTGTATGTGTAACATGTTCCATCAGGGAACTCACTTATTCCACCATCATGACCTTGGCCTTTGAATCCTTCACGGTATCCTCAACCTCTACCTCTACCACCTCCATCAAAGCGCCCTTCATTATAACTATGATCATGGTTCTCACCTTCCTCCTTGAAGTTGTTTGTAACGGTCTAACATACACGAATATCAATGGCATCATGAATCTTACCAATCAACCTGCAATTCTTTGTATCATGAGTGGTAGACCTATAAATTTTACAGTAACATGATATGTTCTTGCTTATCATGTGTTGAAATAGTGGGAACCTACTTAAATCATCATCCAAGTGACGGATCTCATAGTCCGAAACATGGCACGAGTGACTTGCAAGGGAAAATATCCTTAGTATGTCCTTCTACTTCACATTCTATGCACCAAATACCACCGTGTATCTCATGAGCTGAATTAGGAGAAAAATTCTCCAACGTTTTTGTCATAGCTGCAATTTGAGCTTCCAAAAATGGGCTAACACTAGTATCCACACTTCCAACTACCTCAACAAGTAGAGCTACCTCAAGCGCATCACGCGAGATCTATATAAATATTATGTGAGAGCGCCATTTTGAAACATGTGATCAAGACTCCAACAAACCATTGAGCATGCTTGACTTAGGTGAGTGTCATAAGATATCTTTGATAGTAGAGTTTTTAATCATGCATCATACTCCCTAACACTTTCATACATTCCTTTCTTGATGTTCTTCAGCATGTTGATGCTCTTCTACTCAAACTCGGGTATATGAAAATCTACTAAGAAAGCATCACATAATGTGGTATAGTCCACACAATTATATTTCGAGATCATATTTCTTGTACCAATTATGCGTGTGCCCTCGTAAAGTTGTTACAAACTGAATTGCCTTATGCTCTGGGAGTTCTAATCCTTTCACATGCCATAGTATCTCACACATGTTCATGTTCTCGGCTACATCTTTAATGCCTCTGTATTTTGGGAGATGAAGATACATCTCCAAATAGATTTGTTGGGGTTGGTGCAGATTGTGCCTACGGATCAAGAACCTATATTACCTCCTGTGTTTCCTCTGCCTCCAGAACCACCAGATCAATGAATCCCGAGCCACCTGACCCTCCTGATCTTCCTCCTATAGTGGGAAATTTACTATAGGATGCACTTCTTTGTGTTCCAACAGATGTGCTAAATTGAACTCCCGATCGTGAAGTCGTACTACTCCCCAAATGTAATCCCAACATTCTACATGCCCACGTTCTATTTGATGACGTGCCATAAAATATACCTCCAACCAGACCTCCAAATAACAAAAATGATTATTACGGTGCTATAGATGAATAATCTACATGATTAACTCCTGAGATTTATTGAAAATTAAATATATATGTCACTACTCTACTACCCACACTAGCTTTCTTACTAATGATTGTCGTAGAAATTGGAAAACCAAGCGCAAGGGCTAGGTCACTAGGAGGGATCAAATGCACACTCGTGGTCCTTGTAGTTTCCACCGGTGTGCTATCATCTGAGGTCGAAGAGGGTTCTTTGCCATGCATACCAAAATGGGGAGTTCAAGATGCTCCGGCTCCATGTCCTCTTTGTGATCTCCAAATCCTTCACGAGCCATCTCTCTCCATAACACCATTCATTCCACAACTTCACGTTGCTTCTCCAAATCCCTCTCGTGCACCTCATTAAACTTAAGTCATATTTCTTCTCTCTTCCTTTCTACTACTAGGTCTGCCATCTTTCACCACACCTGCTCCCGCCCCTGCACATGGTAGGGTTTAGCTAGCCATAGGACGTTGTTCCAAATCTAGGGTCATGATTAAGATTTTAATCACTAAAGGGATAGCGCACAAATAAGATCCTTTGGGTTCACACAGAACTGAAACTCAACAACCTCTAGATAGGAATAAGTAGAAACTATGTACTCCAAAATGTATCTATTCAAAACACCACTCCACCAATGATCTACGGTGGTGTCTAAGTCAAGTCAACATCACGTAGAGGCCGAGTTCTTCCCTGTGTCCAAACAATTGTCTGAAACCTCCAATTTATCTTTGATGCATAAGCTACCAGCCACTCATACAAATCTATAGGAAATAGGTGAAAAATGTCTCATAGATCTCATGGCTGATTCTATTCAACCCATGCACATGCATCAAATTCAGGTCCAGTGTTAAATCTGTGAGCATACTCTTCCTCTAGAATGTCTAACCAATCCTCAATGTTGTTCAAATTCAACCAGTATGTATTCATCATGAAATATCTTGGAAAACAACTCGAAAGGAGGTCCCGACAATGGAACAAAAATGTAGTTTTTATTTTACCAAATAGCCTAAGGCGCACTATCACATCACTCATTGGCCAAAACCGAGTGCTCACCCAAAGCACGCAAGGGTACCAGGTCCCTCTTTTATGGCATCTTGTTAAATGAGTTAGCATCATCATACAAATATTCCATATCCATAATATCCATTCAAGAATAAAGCATAACATGAAATAGATCTAGATCTTAACCATATGCAATATTAACTCATGCAAGAATCAAGATTAACTTTACCATGCAAGAACTAGTCATAGATATGTTAATGACCATTATCCATCCACAAAGATCCATTATATTAATTACCGTAAAAACATAAGCTGCATACATACATACATAGTGATGTCAACATAAGTCATGCACGCTCATAAACCAACAACATAACTCTATTACAGTAACTTACTCTCTAAACTATGTAAATCAATACATATTTATAGGTAGTGGGGACTTTCCCTTCACTACTCATGCACTCTCCAAAAATAGGCTACATGCTAAGAATAACCATGCGCCCTTACATGATAAATACAAAATCATGCAAGCTTGCTAATAATAGATTATCTAATAATATAAAGTAGTCTAATCCTATTAATATCTCCAAACTATGCATGTCGATTGATCTTCCACTTATCCAAAATATCCTTTGTATGCTTTCCAAGTATTCTACAAAATGTGCTTCACACTCAACATCCATATTTAGCCTCATATTGAAAACACCTATGTCTTGACTTTATGCTTTCCTGTGTGCACCCTATTCCCATATAATTCCATGCGCGCATATGTTCCCTATGTCCACGCACCCAATCCTTAAGTGCCTTTAATACTTAGGCTATAATTCATCAACCTAACATTAACAAATTAGGATTTAGCTTTCACTCGGTATTGATAAGCACATAATCTAGGTCATGCCCGCACCCCTCCCACTCTTATATTTTTCAACTATTACATACAAATCTAGGAAATATTCATCTTTATGCTCTCCATGGTAATATGCATATGTTGGAAATGCATGACAATCATGCTGATAGTGTTATGACGATCCAAAATTGCAATAAGTGTGAGGAAGATACCTTTCACCCCTCATCATCTAAGGTTGCATCTGTCACATTACCATGTATTTCCATTACAATCTTCATAATAATTTCACACAATAGCATGTATTAGCCCAAGCGCATGTACGTCATGAATTTGATCAATGATATGATAATCATCGGTATTATGTATGTGTGTTTCGTAGATTTTTTAATATATAGAGACTTTATTTTGGGTAGTATATTGAAGTAGAGGATAGTTTCAAATATCATGGTCCTCATGGAAAATATCACAAGAATTTAATTGGTGTGCACTCTTTTTGGGGGTAGTTAGTATGGGTGTTCCCTTTAACTTCACAATCAATACACCAAATACGATTGCACATATCATGTGCATTATTTGTGGTTAATATTTCCAATTAAGTAGTTTATTAGTGTGATCTATGATTTCATGAAAGGAATTATCCCATTTTCAATGCTTCCATTTGTCTCTACATAGAACGTAACTTTCAAATCCTATCTAATGTTTGTAAAGGTATTATGTGATGACTTGTGTGATGGAGAGGTGAAAAAAACCTCAAAAAACTATTGGGCATGTTGTATAGGATGAATATCATAATATAACATGGAAATAAATGTCTTGAATCTCACATCATATGCACACACACTCTTAGTCAATTCCTACCTGAATATATTTCTAAGTATAGATGTTGTATTTGTTGAACTATGATATCATAGTATTTTATGAAATCCTCCTTTGATTGATCGTAGTCCACCACACCTTGTTGCAAGTCATACTTACAATACCAAGTATGTCATCATCATTGACCCCACCTCTTTATCAAAAAAAAATTCAAAGCCAGAATCCAAGTAGGTCCAATACCATATAATAGGGTCAAGACCATACAAACAATCCTAGCAGAGTTGTACGGTCCTACCCTAGGTCAATTTCGATCCTTGTTTCAAGAATGGCATTCCATTATATTTTCAAGTTTTTTTATCATGTAAGAGTTGAATGCATTGTTCTAATATTGTATGATTAATGATTACAATTCTAGAGATAATTGAATTCAACTAAGGGCTTGTTATCATGCAAAATAAAATCCAAAGGTCGAAAAGAGAAAAAGAGAGGACATATGGAATGCATGCATTTTGACGCGAAAGGATAGAAAGGATGGTCATAATGGTATAAGAGGAAATATGGACAATGTGCCCGTCAAAGAAAGAAAAAGTAAAAAAAGAAGAAGAGAAAACATTAAAATTTAACACAAACACCAATAACATTTAAATTAAACTAACTAGAAAAAATATATACGAACCTACTAAAATCATACAATTTAATAATTAATTAATAAATAGGGACCATTTTGAGGTGGACCATTTTCAAAGTAGTTAGGCTTAACACCTAATGGAGAGCAGTGAACAAAGAGTTTTTCCTACCCTTGACCTTATTAATAGTCTTGTCCTCATCATAGTCTATTTGTGGACCCTTTTTGGGAAGAATTCCTAAATATTAATAACTTGTTATAAGGAAATTTGCAATCATTCAAAGGTTGTATTTACTCTCTTCTTAGTTCCCAAATCATATGACAATGAAATTTATAGAAATAAATTGATCTTCGGAGTTAGCAAAAAAAAATATTTAAGCTGCATTTTAAAGAATCAATGGACACAAATTTGATGGTGAGCGATGAAGTCAAATTTGATGGTTTTGCTCAGTGCTTACTATAAACCGCCACTCCCCCAACACCATCAGCTCAAGAGAATTTCATTGCAATGATTTAAATTATATTAATAACCACTCTAAATAATGCTTTGTATTTTTGTGGCATAAGCATGTCAATGTTCGACATTCACATAGAATCATTTTATCCAATGCGTCATGTTTGGATGATAGATGCTTTGATAGTGATTAAAGATAATTATGTTGATATATATTTTAAATAGTAGTAAAGTATAATATATTGTTAGATCTCATCGTGTGAAAACAAGTATTTTTGAGTTTGATCTAAATGGGCACGCGATAGGACTTCGGCGCTCTAGCAAAAAACTAGAGTCGGCTCTATTCGGGTTTTTCTTGTGGGACCGTAATACCGCGGCCTTTTTGGGAACTACGGGAATTTATTTCTATAGTTTCTCCTAGGGTTTCTCACCCTTTAGACATCCCCTATAAAATGACCTCTCCATCTTTAAACCTAGTTGTTACAATTGTGGTTGGTGATAGTGGATTTTCGAGAAATAGTACCACCTGCGAAATGACCCTAGAAGTTCATTTTGAAAGTGTTCTATGAGGTAATGTATCTCCTCCTAATGTGGTTTTTCCCATTCCTAAATTTTAGGTTGTTTTTCAATGGTTAGAGTAGTTTTTTCTCATTGGATATTTTATGGGTTACATCCCCTCTAAAAGATTACTCAAATCCTAGGTCAATACAGTTTGGACTCCTCATGGAGTCAAACTGGAAAACATTCAAACCATGACCAAGGGTTTTTTATTTTTCACCTTTTTGATCCTATCAATGCCCCCAATATTCAAGCTAAGAAAGCCACTTGGTATGTTTGCAACCATTTTCTTGTTTTAACCCCATGGACATAAGGATTTCGTGGTATCTGAATATACCACCCTTAAAGTACCCATCTGGGTTGAATTTTCTCTGGCCTACCCTTGCCATGTGTGCCTTTTTTGTCACATATTTCCACTTCTCTTGGTTGGGTATTCTACCTTGAAGTAGATAGGTTTTACTATGCTCACCCATAGAAGCGTGTTTGTGTTGAAGTTTATCTCTCTCAAGATTTAAAAGAATTTGTAAACATTCAGATGAAATACAAATGCTATTCTCAGTGGGTCATGTATATCAACTTTCCTAACACTTGCTTCCGTTTCAAGGCCTCTGATCACAAGATCAAAGAATTTCCTCTTTATGTCCCTCAAAACCACCCTATAGCCAAAGAAGCTCCCAAACCAGTCAAACCCTAGTAGGAGGAAGGTTGGAAATTTGGCAGGGGTCGGAGAAACAAGAACAAATCCCAACAATCTAAGGCCTCTGGTTCCAATGGCCAATGGGAGCCACCTGTTAAGGAACAACCCCATAACACTCATGCTAAAGAGCCCACAACTATGCTGCTAAAGAACCAAATGCCACTGCCAACATGGCTATCTAGTTGCCAAAATATTCCAGCACACCCCAAGCGGCTTCGGTTCTCATGGACTAGACAAATTCAGTTTACAATGTTACCGTTCGCAATCCTTACCACTACTCTTGCCAAGAAGTTCACAAGGGCCCTTGAAAATGCCTCGAATCTAGTCTTGCATCTCTTAGGACCATAGCTCAGCTCACAACGTGGACTCATCCAAAGTAGATTACAACATCGAATACGTAGAACGAAAAAAATTAAGTTGCAGGATTTTTTGCTACATAATACTACTCAATTTCTGTAAAACCAATATGATGCCCTTGATGGCTTAGAGGATGACGACATGGCTCTTGACCATAATTTCCCATGAATTTTCTATCTTGGAATGTTCGGGTTCTTACATACTGCTGTCATAAATATGTTGTTCATGAAACTAGGAAAATATTTATAAATTTGGATGTTTTGTTTTTGTAGGAAGTAAAAATTACATGTTTTTAGTTGTAGATGGTTTGTAAAGCCATCTGGCCTGATAAAGCTTGGCTTTCTGTAGTAATCATGAAGCAAGGTGTGGGGTTTAATTTCACTTTTTGCACCCAAATGGTGGCCCTTGTTAATTGACCATGGCATCGACCCCACCAACCATGCCATATGGGTCCTATTTATGCCTCTCTAACAATGCGAGACGAAAGTGTCGATTTGTGGCGGTGGATCACCATCTCAATTTCTAATGCATATTGGGTCATAAGTGGAAATTTTAACATGGTTGAGTCATCCACCAATAAATTTGGCCACTTATCGATGAGGTGGACACCTGACAAAAGGGAGGTGTGGTTTTTATGTGTAATAAGTTTGGGTTTTATGACCCTAACACCTCTCGCTTTCCCACATCTAAAACGTGGTTTACTTGGTCCAATATTCGAGGAGGGACAGATCACATACTTAAACGGCTCAACAGAGCTATGCTTTGTTAGCTCAAGATTATTTTTCATGCTCGACTTTGTACTTTCGGATCATACTCCAATTTGATTTTGTATCAATTGGCATCATACCCGACCTTATTGTCATAAAGGCCAATTATTTCTTAATACTCCTTGATGCAAACATGGGCCCACAAATAATATTATCAAGTGTATGTGTAACTTAATTCCCCATCGTAGTCATTGCCAACATTACCATCCACCAATGCGGTCTAGTTTGATTCAATGGTGGGAGGATGCACTGACTCGAACAACTAGATTCCTTAAAATCTATGACAGAATGACTAGCCGAAATTCAGCATCATTCATACTCTGCTAACACCTCGACTCTTAGCCAAGTGGTAGTGGCACTTCAAGGTAATCCCTTCTCTAAAAATATGGAACTTTATGTTGCAACACTTCACCAGTAAATTCAAATTGCTGACATCTAAAATGCAAGAGGAGCTCACATCTGAGCCCGTATGCACTGGCTCAAAATTGGTGATTGAGTCTCAAAAGAATTTTTCTTTCTTTCAGAACCAAGAAACCTTCTTGGAAAATCATATATAGTGGTGTTTAGGTTACAAATCCTTAACATATGTTGCAAGCCTTTATGTGTCACTACAAGCTTGTGTTTCAAGCTCATCAACCTTCTACAGCGCGTCAAGCTACTCTTGATCAATGTCTAGATGTAGTTTTGTGCACGTTGTCCAAGGCTCAAAAGGTGATATGTGACTAAATTCTCACCATTGAGGACCTCCATGATGCTACCATGTAGATAGCCAATGATAAATCTCCAGGTTGCGATGGATTCACCTGTAAATTCTACAAATCCTCGGTAGGTCACGACCTTTTCAAGTTTATCTCGAAGCATTTCAAAACCAGTCTTTAGGGCCACGAATCAACAAGGGAACATTAAATTCATCCCTAAGCAAGGAGACCCAAAGAAAATTACTTGTTGGTAGCTGATCACCCTATTGAATGTCTCCTACAAAATCATTGTTAAATCTTTGGCCATGTGGCTTCACAATATCCTCTTGGATGTTATTCAACCAGAGAAAACATGATTCATACAAGGACGATACATCCTAGATAACATCATTGTTGTTTGGGAGGGCATGGAGTGGGATCTCCGATCCAATCAAGCTGTCATGTTCATAAAAATTGATTTTGAGAAAGCTTATGATCAGATTGAATGGTCATTTATTCTTTTCATGCTTCAAGCCCTTGGCTTTGGCCCCATTTTTATTCAATCTGTTAGTATGCTTTTTGCAGATTCCTCTACTCATCTCACTATCAATGGCATCAGTTTAGAACCATTTGGGATTTTTCACTCTATTTGCCAAGGCTTCTCTTTGGCTCCTGCACTATATGTACTAGCTGCTAAAGAATTTGGCTACTTACTGGCCCATGCCAAATCTTAGGGGCTTGTTAGGGGAATCTTGCTTCCTTCTGCACCTCTCAAATGCTAAATGGTCATTTCGTAGATGATTCATTTCTTACACTCATTTAAGATGAAGCCAACATTCACAATGTCATGCAATGCTTGGATAATTTTTCTTAGCTTCTGGATCCTCTATTCAATGGCGAAAAACCCAGTGTTATCAGCAATCCTTCCTAAGTTTGATTGGCTCGCCACTTTTGAATGGAAGGTTCTGGCTCATGGAAAAATGTTTAAGTTTATGGGTATTCCTTTTGCTTTTCAAGTCACCCCAACCAAGCTCGGAAATATATTATTCAATGGGTGGCCAAAAAATTGGAGTATTGGCTTACTAGACCTTTATCATTGGCTGGGAAATTCCAAATCTATTCCAAATTTCTTGTGGCCACACACGTTTACTACTCATCGTGTTGGGTTCCTTCCAAAGCCTCTATTCAGAAGCTGAAAAATCTTCTCAAATCCTTTTTATGGGCCAATGCCACTACTGGAAGAGGATGTCATCGTGTAGCCTAGGATATATGTTACCTTTCCCGCAATTCTGGGGAGCTTAGCCTTATTGACATTTAGCGTCACTGGTCAAGAAGCTTAGAAATTTATAATATGACGTAGTTTTGAATAAGTCTTGTCTTATGGCCACCCTAGATGGAAAGGTTTGGGGTTTATCAATCTGCTCATAACCCTAGTTCCTCTCAAATTGGTTGGTACTTTTGTGCTTAAGAGCATTTGGAAAGCATGGGAATGCATCAAACCCTGGCTCCTATGGAAAGGTGATGGCTTTCGTAATGGGATTTTTGTTAATCACCAATCCATATGGTGGTCACCAATTTTTCAAGCGCATGATAAGTGTTTGGCAGAAGCTCCAGGAATCTCCATGCTCAAAATTTTTAAACACAGAATTCAAATCATTGAAGACTTATTCTGCAAACATGTGCAATACCGGAGCCCTTGGCTAGAAATTAAAACTCATTTTCGGCTCTCTAACCAAGACCAAGATACTTATAATGTTGTGATCAGCTCGGTCCCTAACCACATGTTGCACAAAATTGTTGTGCATTCATCTCACCCTTGGCAGATGGACCGGACATGGTATGCAAATACTCCTTTGGCTTTCACCTCATCTTCAGATGGTGGATAAACTACACACGTGATGTGGAATTCATTCCACTTTTCCCACCCCGAGTAGGGCAACACCGCTACCAAAGAAAGGATTTCTTCATGTAGCACTGGGAGATATGCTACCTTTCCCACAATTTTAGGGGGCTTGGCCTTATTGAAATTCAACATTAATGGCAGGCACTTTGTGCAAAATGGATTGTTAGAAGTATCACTAGCCAAGAAGCTTGGAAAGTTATAATACGACATGGTATTGAAGAAGGCTCACCTTATGGTCACCCTACATGGAAAGGTCTGGGGTTTATCAATCTGCTCATAACCCCAATGCCTCTCAAAGTAATTGGTACTTTTGTGCTTAAGATCATTTAGAAATCCTTGGAATGCATCAAACCCTAGCTCCTATGGAAAGGTGACGGCTTTCGTAATGGGCTTTATGTTAATCACCAATCCATATGGTGGTCAATGATTTTTCAAGCGCACGATAAGTGTTTGGCAGAAGCTCCAGGAATCTCCATGCTCAAACTTTTTAAACGTGGAATTCACACCATTGAAGACTTATTCTGCAAACATGCACAATCTGGCTCCCTTGGCGGAAATTAAAACTCATTTTCGGCTCTCTAACCAAGACCAGGATACTTATAATGTTGTGATCATCTCGGTCCCTGACCACATGCTGCACAAAATTGTTGTGCATTCATCTCACCCTTGGTGGACGGACTAAAGATGGTATGCAGATACTCCATTTTGCAATAACTCAACCAGTAAAGGATACATTGTTGGCTTTCACCTCATCTACCCATGGTGGATAAACTAAAAACGCGATGGGGAATTCATTCCACTTTTTCCACCTTGAGTAGGTGATTTGCGTCTATTTGGACTATCTCTATGGAGCCCAAGATTTCCCACTTCCTTTGGTGAATTTTTCACCAAGGTCTTCCTATCGGAGCTCGTCTTGTTCAAATTGGAGTCCCGAATCCCAAATGTCCACTTTGTGGCCATCTGGAACCTATTCTACATCTTTTTGGGTTTTTCCCAAATCTCAGCTTTCCTAGAACTGGATTCACTCATTTTTCTTTCCGTTAACACCGCATTGCTTTACCTAGAAACATATCCTTCTAGGAGACAATCCCAAGCTTCTACCTATGTTCACCCAAATTTGGCATGTTTTCGAGGGAAAATTCTGTTTTGGATATGGAAAGAAAGAAATGTTTTTTCTTTGCTAATTCCGCAATTGACCAGTATTTTTTGTTTATAATATATCTATGGTGATCTCGAATGTAATATTGCAGATTCAAGTCCAAGAAAATAAGGTTACGCTAGAGATGGACCACCTCCAGACCCTGTTACGCCACTGAGGGAAAGCCTTGTGTAATATTTCTCATGTGCTACCATCTCCTACTAGGCATTCCCCACCTCCTGGCCGTGGTGGTCAGTGCAGCCATTCACAACGACGTGCTTTTAGCTGAGCTTAGCCTTCCCCAGGTCCTCTGCACCAAATAATTTACTCTATAGCTTACCGGTGTGGACGAGGGTCACCTCAACCTCACCATCCTAGGATTCCTTCATCAGCTCGTCAATAGGGATAGGGGTCACCGACTTGCCTAGTTGGGTGGGGCTCTCCTGTCACCTCTGCTCAACACACTGCGCCGATGGATGGAATCTTCCACTACTACTGTCTTCTCGCTAAATTTCTCATCTCATCCTCGCCATCCCCACTCGTGGCAAGCTCAACCTAGAAGAATAAAATCCTACTAGTTTAGATCTCCCTATCTTTGTGCAAGGATTTACACCGACTCAGTGCATTGGATGATCATGATCCGCTTGCTTCGGGCATGTTTTCTGTTGTTTCTTGACTTGGTTCTCTTCTAGTCACCGCCTAGCTAGCTTTTGTGTTCTCATAGGCTCGGCCTAGTTTGTTTCATGTTCTCTTAGGCTTGGCCTATCTTTGTTTGAATTTTTGGGGCATGCTCTCATACCACCTACTTTTTTGTTGAAAGTTATCTTGAATCGTATTGAATGCATATAATATAAGATCTATTTCATCAAAAAAAAAGTAACAAGGGATGCGCTCTAATAGTGCATGACTTTGCACATTTATGGATATCCACATAATTATCATTCCACATTGAGCATATTCCTAATATCGTATTATGTTATTTCAAGTTCCTTAGAATTTTCATTATTCTTAGATACATGATGTGTGATTTTAAAATGTTTGTTTAGTGGATTTTATCTACCCAAACCCTAATTCAATCACATGTTATTTTTGTTAGAAATATAAGAGGTCCAACTATTTTAACCTTAAAGGAGATAAAACACTACAAATTGAGGGTAGGGAAGTGAAGGTAAGAAAAAGATGAGTGAACCTATAAAGATATATTTTAATCATAGAAATTTATATAGAAGTGAATTATATGATCATTAAAACTTTTTCCTAAAATATCCAAATTAGCAAAAATCATCATAATTTTATTTATATGTTTCTAGGTTTAGATTTAAATCAGAATTTTTGGTGCACACATCCATCACCTTTCTTTTGTTAAGGTTACTTAAGCTAATTACTGGCTGGAAGGTGTTTTCTAGGTTTAGATTTAAATCAAAAGTGTTGGTGCACACATGTCGATATCGTGCGTAATTATTATTACAAGGTGCATATTCGTTGAAATCCAACGATGCTAGATTTTTTTGGATGGTCATAGATCCGTTGATTTTAAAGGTAACCAATCAGCTTGCAGTACACAAATTGTTCTTCCTTAGCTATTAATTTAACTATGGATGAGAGGGGATTACAAGAAGAAAGCGTTAACCACGATGGAACTCAATTTAACTTGTCTACCATGAGAATGGTGTTGCAAAGGTTACTGAGTGGACATAGTTATTCAGAAGTAGAAGAAGAAAAATCAATACAACTAGACATTACGCCAGGATGAAATGCCTCTTAATCCTCAATCTTCTTCTTATTCTTCATACAACAAACAAAAGAAGCCATAGGTAATAGTTTCCTCTCGAAACAATTAAACCCGCTTAATATACAAATATAGATTCAATTTGATCAATTTTTATGTAGTTAAATGAGGAGATATTAGGGTTACATATTTTCTAGCCTCGGTTATCTACTTGACATTTTACTCATATTGATGATTTGACATGGATTATGGCACATTTTGGATATTATGTTATGTTATTTGATCTTTCATGGACATGTATGGTGATTTGGGTATGTAGCGCCAATTTAGCCTTGATTAGTATGTTAGTACATTTCAGTAGATGTTTTGGATACTAACATGTTACTATGTTATTGATCTTATTGATATATGATGGATACATGGTTTTTTCGCACATCTTGATGTTATGGACTATTCGATTATTTGATGAGATTACATGATAGCATGGGTATATGTCATTATATGTATTGCAATGGCTAACACATGGTGGATTTATGTGTAATTATGCATGCTTTTCATTCATGATTCCATATTGATAATTTGCTATCTTAGTGACCATGTTTTTATTTTGATGGATTTATTGAGTAGTTGATTTACACTTTTATTGGACATATGTGTTTAATGTTTGCATTGAGTGTGCATATTACAGAGCACAGGAGAATGTGGACTTCAAGGTGGCTACATGAATGTGCACAAGTGGCCCGCGATACGAGTCTTAGCCATATTACCTATATGATGCCTTATTGGTTGCATGTATTTTTGCGCACCATGAGTGACCCTTAGCTATAATGTTCTTTATGTGTAAAATTAACTCTATTTAGGTTGTTTAATTTTGTTAGAAAGTATGTTGGGGAAATTAATGGTCCCCACTTGCATTAGGAATGTATTTGTGTATCTTTTTCTTTATTAATGAGGATTTGCATCACATAAGCACCTATAGTTGGCCCCACATCCTCAAAAATGTGTTTGAATGTGCCAAACCCGAAATTGGGTTATTTTTGGCATTTTTAGTGACCTCTTTTGGTTTTGGGGGTTCACTTAGCATAAAATTAAGCCCTTGAACCCTACCTATTAGGTAGCAGGGCTTAATTTTAAGGAAAAAAGGAAGTTTCCCTCCCATTTTACCTATCTCTTGTAATCATTCATGTAAGAATGGTTAGGGGTTGTGTGTTGTGAAAAGTTGGATAAGTTTTTCTTACTTTCTTTTGGGTAATTTGGGGGAGTAATGTTTAAATGAGGATTTATCTTTTCCTCCTATTTTTAAATCTTGACTTGGAGGGAAGAGAGGGGTGACACATGTCACCCCCTCATTTGTGAGGAAGATTACTTGATTTTCTTCAAATACTCCCTCATGTGGGATAATGAGGACTTTTGGCTTGTCATTTTGTGCTTGGAATGCTTTTGGAGTTGGAGCTCTTTCTTGGACAAGGATTTAGAGAAGCTTAGGGATTGGAGAGATTTTGGAGGTAGGATCTTTGATCCTATTTTGTGTTATTTTGCATGCTAAATTTTATATTTCTTATTATTGAAGTATGGTCTTGTTTGTATGTTTTATATGTTTGCTTAGGTGTGTTCTTTTATTGTTTTCTCCATGCATCATATGGCTTGATGGATTTAGAAATTTTGTTGGGGAAGAGGGAGGGATTTTCCCCCTTAAAACCGCATGGCTTGATGGGCAAGCCATGTTGGTTTCTCTTTTTCCCCTATGGTTTGAGGTGGGGAAGGTGATTCATATGGTTTGAACCCCCTTGTCCATCCTTGGAGAGGAAACCAAATGGGTTTGAAAATCCTCCCAAAGAAGAATTTAGGTGAATGGGAGGAGTAATAAGGAGGGAAGATTATTTTGGAGGGATAAGGATTTTTTTAAGATTTTGTAAGTGTGCATCCTATGGTTGGACCACACTCTATGACACTATTGGATGCCTCATCCACTCTTCCTCCTTGTTTAGGATGAATATGGTTTTCTCCTCTTTTTGTTTGGTTGGCATTTGTTGTGTTTTTTGGTGTATGGGTTAGTCTTGTATGTGACATGTTTCTTATTACCTCTCCCTTTTCTTGTGCACATTTGTGAAAGTTGGCTCTCTCTCCCATGGTCTTGGGGGAGGCTAGCATGTCTTCCAACCTTTGGAAATGCATGTAATGATGCCTATAGGTTGGATGGTAAATCAATCCTTTCTCTTTGTGTTGAAGACTATGTGGAGTACAAGAGTTGGAGTTTAAGCTTGAGGATGGTTGGAGCTTTCTTGCATACTTGGCATTGTGTTTTCCCCAATTTTGGGAAAGTTCTACTTTCTGTTATCATGTGGATATGGCTATGTCAAGAGTTCTTTTTATTTGTAAGTTTCCCATATTGGGATTGGGATTACTTTTGAGCAACTAGTGGTTGTATTAGTATTGTATTTCCATCCTTTGAATAGGGATATCTTGGTAAACCTTGCTTTCCATAACAAGGGATTTGTTTGTATATTAGATCATCTTTTTAAAGAAGATTTTTTTGTTGTCTTGAGAGGTTGTTGTCTTCTCATTAAAAATGGCACTATGTCTTGTCGTAGGAAATCATTATTATTATTGTTGAAATGAAGACATATTTTTGTGAAGTAGTTCTTCCTTTTCTAAAGAGGTTGGATGGATTGTTGTAGTCTCTTTCTTTAAAAAGGAAAAAAATTGTTATTTTGTAAGCAAGCCTTATTTAAAATGAATGTAAAATGGATTGTTGAGATATTAAATGATGTGTGATACTTGTTGTAAAGTCTCCTCCTTGTGAGATATTTGGTTTAACTAGTTAAATATCTCATTTGTAGAGAATATTGTTTGCAATCAGGAAGATTGTGGTGTTAATATTGGAAAAGAAACTCATTATTCTTGCACTAGATGTTCCTTTTGCAAATCATTGTAGAATGAGGAATTGTTTGAAATCAGGTTGAAATTTATTCCTTTTTTTCAAATTATGGGAATGTGAATGTTAATTTTAAACGGAAAGATTTTTTTACTATAAATTCATTTTAATACTCCAATAACTCTAAATCATATGGGAGTACAATTTTTTTATTATTGTTTCATATATTTTTAAAAATTATCCCACTTAAGATGGTTTGTTATGCAAATATAAATTAGGTAAATATGTAGTTTTAAATACAAATATATAAATATATTAGATATTTGTATCTTTTGAATTCTAAATACTAACATAAACATGTCTATATACAAAAAAACATATTTCATATTTATATATATATATATATATGATATAATGGTTGGATCTTATGTTATAAAAAATCTTTGTACAATGATAAAACAAAGAAAAAAAAGAGGATTGTATAATATTGGCTTAATTTTCATAAGATTAATATTTTCCTTTATTGTTTAAGAAAAGAAAATTTGTTTGAAGTTTGTTAGGGGTGGGCTGGCCAACCCCCACCCTTTATTACTTGTTTGGTTGGGGATGGGCGGCTAATCCCCACCCCCATCTCGACCATTTTGGTATGGCTTTAGGCCACACCATCGTGATTGCGTATCAATAAACACTACGCCAATATAAAAGGGCTGCCCCAAACCTTCAATCCTGCACTATTGTACACATGAATGGTTATTATTTATTATCAGAGTTACTTCTTTATTAATATATATATATATATATATGGATAACACAAAACCCTCTCTTTAAATTAAAAATGTGTATGATAAATACTAGAACCAGAGATACTTCCGGTAGGTTCAATAAATATATATATAAATAAATGAACATATTGAAACCCTAGATGTGTGTAGAAAACTAAATATAAAGAAATAGTGAACTCAGAGTAGGAAATTAATGGGCAAGAGAAAATCCCCAAATCCAACCCTGTGAAAAAAATCTTCATGGCTATTTATGGTTGTCCTTCCAAAACCTACAAACAAAATAGAGGAAAATAAGAGAAAAGTAAATAATAAAAGAAGATTTATTTTGAGGATTAGGGAAACTCTAGGGAAACTTTAAATCAAGGGCTAATATTGGATAGATCCAATGGCCCATATATCTCCTTACTCAATTTTAAGTTGGGAAATTTTTAGGGAATGCGTAATAAAATAAAAGAAGGATGTGGGGTCAATTTAATTAAAGGGTGCATGTAAAATTTCTTGTGTGGTCTTAATAGAATTTAAATAAAAGTGACCATGTTTAAATAAACGTTATCCTAGAAAAAAATTTGGATTTAAAAAATTGAGGGGGTTCGATTTTATATTATGCGACAAGTTATGAATTATTAAGCAGCAACTAAGGGGCAAAAGGAAACTACAAAATGATGAAGATGATGATATCAACTTTGCTGAATTTTTCAAGAAGCTTCTATCTCTAGATGCGAGGATTTGCAATGCAAAAGGGCATAATGATTGTATCCTCTCATCTCTTAAAATCATCTACAATTTTATCGGCGGCATGTGCATAGTATTTGCAATCTCGGTGGTATTCCGAGGATATTTGGGGTTCCAAGGAGAACAGAGATCTTTCAATTGCCAGGTGGATTTGAAAGATCCATCCCAGGCCACCGCCATTACATTCTTCGTCTCACTCCAAATGATTAAAGCCAAGATTGACCAAAGGGCTATCAAGTGATGTGGAGCTTTGTAGCTATTTACCGGCGGTGAAGTTCTTGTTGGTAGGCGCGTTTTTGGTGTTATTTTTTGGCTGGGAAGACCAGTGGTGGTTATCTCTTGTTCGTATTTTGTCTCTTCTACTTTTATTCGGATCACTGTCTGTCTTGATCTTGTTTTGTTACTATATTGTATTATCTGGCTGTTGAGCCCCCTGATGTTGGATGTTTATCTTTTTAGGGTCGAGTTTTTCCTCTTTTGATATCTAGCTTTTGAGCCTTTTTGTACACAGGGTGTAGTCCCTTTAAAACTATTTACCCATAATAAAAAAAAACAAAATAAGAATTAATATAGTTAATTTCAAAAAAATTACCCAAAATTTTTAACATTTATGAGGTATATTTTATCATCTTTAAATGAGGCATTACATTTGGTATCGAGTGATGGTTCGCACACACTGTACAGCTCGGTTGAACACATTCAATTAATTCATAATGGTGAAAGATATAAACGAAAATTAATTAAACCATAAACCATTTATGAAACCTTATACAACTTAATAACTTGCCCTCTCATTTCATGCATAGGATGTCACCTGTATGAGGTCCGAGATACCGATCCATCGAGGACTTGGAACGTAGATCACCTATTCTGATTCACATGCCCCAGAGCTTGGACGATAGATATTAGAGGCACTTTAGTAGGCTGTTAGGTGTTGTGCAACAGTTGTCTTCCACCACCACGTGAGTCGAAAGAGGATGATGCTCATTAGGGAGAGGATACACTGACAAGAGTGCACACTCAGAGCCTCATCAGCATGATACTTCGAGATAGGAGAGATCTTGTAGCCCTTATGTCCACCATGCGAGGGTGTCCTCACATCGTCGTATCCATTCACACAACCTTGTGGGGCCATTTGGGGATAGACGACCACATTCACATGTTGGACCTCGGTGTCGGGATCATGATATAGGTAGTGTGATTAGAGACCTTATCTGCTTACTTCCACCTATGTACACCGACACTACAGATGCTTTTGGGGATGAGTTATGGCTCCTCAACCTTGATAGCTGATTTTTCTTGCACTCATATGAGAGAAATGTCAAAGCCAGGTTCACCATACACCTCCTCCAAGATGCATCAAGAGTTTGGTGGAGGAATGAGAAGTAGAAGCTCCATTTGACTCGAGATATAGTGACTTGGGAGTTGTTCGAGGAGAATTTTAGAGCTCGTTATGTGTCAGATAATTTCATGCAAAATAGGATTGACGAGTTTCATGACTTACGATAGGGCTCTAGCACAATGGCACAATATGAGAGCAGGTTCCTAAATGCTGTTATAATATGTGGACTACCTACAAGACAAGAAATTTCAAGTTAACTAGTTTATTCGGGGCTTGAAGGCGAAATTTGAGGTAGTTAGAATTCCATCTCCTCACACACTTGAGAAGGCCGTTGAGAAATCCTACTTAGCTAAGGAGAACAAGACCAGGGCTTAGGAGCACCAAGACATGAACAAGGTAAAATATCAAGAGAAAATGTAGGTCATCCATAGTTAGAGGTCATGAGGTAAACACACCCCTAAAGGAGGATTATGGCCTCCTCAAAGAGTAGTATTGAGGGCTCAATAGCATACACAACAACATATCTGACATCCACCAACAAGAGAGGGATAGACAGGACTCAAAGCATACAAAGAGGTGGAGGTAGAGAAGGTGTTGGTGGAGCCAGAGATAGGATAAATGGTACTCGGTAGGTATAGCCAGCTCACACTCAACATTTTACTAGGGTGGGGCTGGTAGGATCAATACATCAGAGTATAGGAGGGACCCCTTCTTAGAGAGGTACCGGTGGATGTTTCATTTGCGAGTCCCCTGATCACTATGTGCACATGTGTCTGCGTACAAACCTATTAACCTTAATCGAAAGAGAACTACTAGATCGAGAAGACAGTGGGTGATGTAAGACGTGCCCATCATATATATGCATCGAGTTGATAACCTCCGGGATTAGCATCAAAGCCACATTTATTGAGACAGACAGTACTATCGGGGTATTTATGTCTCAGTTCTCTTTGATTCAGATCCTATAGATTCTTTTACATCTCCTTTTATAGCGAGACGAGTGTGGGCTAGTGGTGGCTAGGAAGCCAAACAATTGGCATGTTGTGTTGGCCTCTGGGGCCAAACTCATAATGGACTCTTATGTTGAGATTTGTGTACTTGATTTGGGATTATTCTCCACTACACTTGACCTCTGAGTTATACCTTTAGGATCCTATCAGGTTGTTTTGGGTAAAGATTGGCTCGAGGGTCATCGAGCCAAGGTAGATTGTAAGAGAAAGGTCATTTAGTGTCAGGATGATCTTGGGAGTTCAATTGTGATTACAAATATGAAGAGGCATATCTCCTTGTGTATGATCTCATCTAAGAAAATCAAGTGAAGCATGCGCAAGGGTTGTCAGTTATTTGTGATTACTATTAGTGATTATTCAGAGGGCACTCTAGAGAATTCACCCTTAGATGATCATGCAGTTTTGAGGGAGTGTGAAAATGTTTTTCGAGCAAACTTCTAAAGTTACAACCCCACAGAGAGGTGGATTTCACCATAGATCTAGTGTCAGGATCAACACCAATTTCTAGGGCACCCTATTAGATGATGACTCCGAGCTTCATGAGCTCAAGATACAGTTAGAGGAGTTTTTAGAGAAAGGTCTCATTCACCCTAGTGTATCTCCTTGGGGAGCACCAATCATATTTGTGAAGAAGAATGATGATTATCTCAAGCTTTGTGTGGAATTCAGGAAACTCAACAAAGTCACAATAAAGAACCATTATCCACTCCCTAGGATTGATGACTTGTTTGATCAGATACGGGGAGAGAGTGTTTTCCAAAATCGATCTCAAATCAAGTTACCATCAGTTGTGCATATCAAATGCAGATATCCATAAGACATATTTTCATACACACTATGGTCATTATGAGTTCACCATTTGGATTAACCAATGCCCCGTTGTTTTTCATGAGCCTCATGATTGGAGTATTCATGACCTTTATAGACCACTTTGTCTTAGTGTTCCTAGATGATATATTGATTTATTCTCATTTCGAGGAGGAACATGAGGAGCATTTGAGACAAATACTTTAGGTTTTGAGAGAGAAGAAGTTGTTTGGGAACTTGGAAAAGTGAAATTTCTTTTACATAGAGATTCAGTACTTGGGTCACATCATCTCATGTGAGGGTGTCTCGGTAGATCCCTCTAAGATGTGGGCTATTCTATATTGGCTAGCACCCACATCGATTCTTCGAGGTGAGGAGCTTCATGGGGTTAGCAAGTTATTACCGCATATTTTTATAGGATCTTTCGAGGATTGCACATCCTATTACTTCACTTTAGTGAAAAGGGAAGAATTTTGATTGGTCGGGAAAAGTGTGAACAAGCCTTCCAGTTGCTTAAGGAGAGGTTGACCATGACACCTATATTATTAGTTTTGGATCCGAAAGAGGATTTTTAGTTTGCACTCATACATCACTAGAGGTTATGGGAGTAGTTCTTATGTAGGAGCATCTAGTTATTGCCTTTGAGTCACGTAATCTCAAGGATTACAAGCTTAACTATCCTACTCACGACTTAGAGCTTGTAGTAGTTGTTCATGCTCTTGTGCGTTAGTGTCATTTCCTTTTGGGTAGGCCATTCATTTTGAGGGAGATCACCGTAGCCTATAGAATATCTTCTCACAACCAAACCTCAACGCTCATCGGTGGCGCTAGATGGAGTTCCTATGTGAGTATGACATGGAGGTGTAATATATCAAAGAAAAGGAGAATGTCAATGCAGATTCACTTAGTAGATGGAGACATGTCATTGCATTCATGTCCACTGTGATCGGATCTCCAAGGTAGGATTCTTTAGCATCCAGAGGATAGGTTTTATGAGGGTGCTAGGCAGATTTTAGTGTCACAAGGTTCACTCGAGGGAAGATATTCAGGGTGCATTTTAGATGCGGATAATTTACTCTAATTTCATAGGCACATTTATGTGCCTAACACAGGTGATATTCATAGGTTCATCCTTACAGAGGCTCATCGAGCCCCATATGTAGCGCATCCAGGAGTGAAGAAAATGTATGCCAATTTGAGGGAGTTATATTATTGACCTGATATTTTGACAGAAATAACATATTTTATATGACGCTTGCCTCGATCATGAGGGTCAAGGCATAACATTCTCATCCCACGGGACTCTTACATCCTCACGAAATTCCTGAGTGGAAATGGGATGTCATCTCCATGGATTTAATAATAGGACTCCTATGTCTTCTTATCATCATGATGCCATTATGGTCACTTATGGATAAGTTGACCAAGGTTGTGCACTTTTTGCCAACTAACGTCACCTATCATGCACTTGCCATTGCCAAAGTGTTTATGGAGGACATTGTCAGATTGCATAGGTCAAAATACCATCATCAATGATAGGGATACCATTTACACTTCAGACTTCTGGACTTCCTTTCAGGATGCTCTGGGTACACAAATTAATTTTAGTTCAGCATATCATCCAGAGATAGATGGAAAAATTGAGAGGGTTAATCAAGTATTAGAGGACATGTTGAGGATGTATGTCATGGACTAGAATAAGAAGTGGGAGGATTACCTACATTTGGTTGAGTTTACATACAAAAAGAGCTATCACGGTTCTATTGGCATTGCTCCCTATCAGGATTTGTATGGTTTTCCTTGTAGAATAGCTTTGAGTTGGGATAGGCCAGATGACAGGATTATACTTGGGCCAGCTTACTAACAAGACATAAAGCAGTAGGTTATTCCGATTAGGCATCGTCTTGAGTAGGCCGAGAGCATGCTAGAAGTTGTATGCGAGAAACTAAGAGAATTGATCATCACTTTGTAGTAGGTGACAAAGTCTTCTTGAGGGTTCATCCAAATAAGAGCCCAATCCGCTATGGAAAGGGTTCTAAGCTATCACCCCATTTTTGGGGCCTTTTGATATTTTGGAGGTTGTAGGTCCAGTTTCCTAACGCCTAGCTTTTCCACCACGCTTTGCATGTGCCCACGATGTATTTCATGTTTTTACTACATATATATGTACCTGATATCTCTCATGTTTTGGATTGTTCGGCCTTACGGGTGGAGGACGGAGGATGGTGGAGGGCAGGAGGATAGTGGAGGATGGAGCCCGTACATATATTAGAGCACCGAGAGGTTGGCCCTACGGGGTCGAGACTTAGACCGAGTTAAAGTGTAGTGGGACAAATACGATGAGACAAGAAGCTACCTCGAAAGATGTTACACCATTGAGGGCTAGATATCCCTACCTCTTCTAGTGACTTCTAGGAGTAAGTCTAATTTTTGAGAGAGGGGGATGTAGTGCCCACATTTTCTAGCCTCAGTTATCTATTGAATTTTTACTCATATTGATGATTTGACATGGATTATGGTACATTTTGGATATTATGTTATCTTATTTGATCTATCATGGACATGTATGGTGATTTGGGGATGTAGCGCCAATTTAGCCTTGATTAGTATGTCAGTATATTTCAATAGATGTTTTGGATACTAACATGTTACTACATTATTGAGTGTATTGATATATGATGGACACATGACTTTGTCGTACATCTTGATGTTATGGACTATTCGATTATTTGATGAGAGTACATGATAGTATGGATATATGTTGTTATATGTATTACTGATGGATAACACATGGTGGATTTATATGGAATTTTGCATGCTTCTCATTTACGATTCCATATTGATAATGTGTTACCTTAGTTACCATGTTTGTATTTCGATGGATTTATTGAGTAGTTGATTTACGTTTTATTCGATGGATGTGTTTAATGTTTGCATTAAGTGTGAATATTATAGGAAATATGAGAACATGGGTTTCAGGGTGGCTACATGAATGTGCACAAGTGGCCCACGGGGATGAGTCTTAGCCATGTTAGCTGTATGAGGCATTATTAGTTGCATGTATTGTTTGGGCACCTTGAGTGACCCTTACTTGTAATGTTGTTTATTGTGTAAAATTAATTGTGTTTAGGTTGTTTAATTTTATTAGAAAACTAGGTTGGGGGACTTAATGGTCCCCACTTGCATTAGGAATGTATTTGTGTATGTGTTGCTTTATTAATGAGGATTTTGGTCAAATAAGCTTCCTTGAGTGGGCGCCACATCCTCAACAAATGTGTAAAATGTTTCAAACCCGAAATTGGGTTATTTAGCATTTTTAGTGATCCCTTTGGTTTTGGGGTTCACTTTGCACAAAATTAAGCCCTTAGACCCTACCTATTAGGTAGGGGGGATTAATTTTAATAAAAAAGAGATTTTCCCTCCCATTTGGCCTCTCTCTTGTCACCATTCATCTAAGAATGGTTGGGGTTGTGTGTTGTGAAAAGTTGTATGAGTTTTCTTACTTTCTTTTT